>PVJD01018187.1:0-15286 GCA_004026545.1 Mormoops blainvillei | reverse complement strand
TCTCTTTTTTTCCCAAAATAATTGTCTGTAATCATTTTCAAAGTTAGATTCACGATTAATATGAGAGATTGTTGACACCCTTCACAGACTCTCCTCTGTAGATAGCAATATTTTTAATGAGAATATATACAGTTTCTCTGTGGGTGTACCTGACAAGCTCACAGCAAATTCAACTAAATGGATGATATTCTCAGTTCTAATTTCTTTGGATAGAAATGGTTAACTACTTCAGCCCAAATATTTTCACAGGTAGTGTATTTTTATTTCCATTTAGAATATCTCTCTTTAAAAATATATGATGAGAAGATAAAACTTATCTCTATGTTGACTTTGTAATTTTTAAAAATATTTTGCCAGTTGTAGATGCCACAAAACTACACGCCTTCTGTCTGCCCTTCAAGTACAAAATAGAATTTTCTCAATTGAAAACAGGAACTCCATCAAAATATTCTTCCCACAAGCCAAGGCATTCCAAGGAAAAAAATATAGAATTTCTAAATTAAATCTTGGCCACCATTTGAGCTCTCATTACTTAATTTGTTCAGCAACTCCCTTGCTTTTGAGAGGTAAATGTGTTTTCTAATGAGAAATAAATGAAATTTGCTAAAAGCTTTGTATACAATACTAAAATTTGACAAAAATTTCCAAAGATAAAGTGCATTTTGGCACTCTTGTTGAAGACTCTGATTAAAGATTTTCAGTTGTTTCTGAACAAAAGTTAGTGGACTCATTCACAAAATGTTCAATTCCATTGTAAATACTTAAAATTACTTACCAAGTAACTCTTCAAGGGCTCAAACATTTTAAAACTTTGACTGATAGCAGACAGCATAAAAGAGAAAACAGACCGCTCTGTAGCTCTGCGCCCAGTCATGTCGGAGCCTGAGGCAAAAAGAAAAACCGATAAAACCGATCCAGACTTCATTTAAAATTTTGATATTTTGCTCATCGTCAGTTTTGAATACTGGATTAAGATACTATTTGTTTGCATTACTGAGTTCTTTTGGCGCCCCCTTTAACTGCGCTCCTGAGGTGGGCACCTCACCCCCCTCACCTGGTCCTGGTCCCGCTACCATGCTGAAATACGTCTGATGCTCAACATCATCTTTGCCACAAAAATATTAACATGTGATTACTCTTCATGTGTAAATGTGTATAGGTCTGTAGACAAAAAACTAGTTTCTATTTCAACTGATATGCCACCGCAGCTTGTTTATCTCAATATTCAATTATATGCGCACCACCACCACCAATTCCGAGCTCTTTTCTGCTCCACGGGTTTCCTAATTGGATATGAATATTGTTTTTACCATGCTGCTGTGTTCTACTAAAATTTATATTCATATTTGCAAGCATAAACAATTCTATCTTCAATGCTAAACTTCATATATGAATTTGCAAGAATATTTACAACAACGATGGATGCGTCGTCCTTACCAGAGTGAACTTCCGAAAACTGGACTGTGAGTCCACCGCTGAATCAACCAGATTTCTGTGTGAAGCGCCCGATGACCTTGATTTCGAATTGCCGAGGGCCAGCGTGTTCAGCCGCAAGGAGATGAGGCCCCCTCGCACCAGCTCAGGTGGGGACGGCTCCGCCAGGAGCTCAGAGGGCTGCTCCCGGAGGGCTGCTCCCGGAGGGCTGGGCTGCAGAGAGGCCATGGGGGTCTGGGACAAGCCCAAGCACGCAGAGGTACGACGTTGCCCCTGTAGCTGCTTCCCTCTGTTCTGCTCCCATCTGCAAGTTCTTCCCATAGAGTCAGGTCCAGTTCATGAACCAGGTAATCTGTCTAGATCCCTTTTTGGGTGACAACAGGGCGGGGCTGGGCAGCCTACGGATTGGCCTCAGGGGACACTAACTGGTGGCCCTGGCCCTGTCAGCACGCAGCAGTTGCCAGGCCTCTGTGACTCCTCCACCAGGCCTCTCCTCTCTGCTGACTGCCCATCAGATGCTGATGCTGTCAGCTCCATCACTGGAAGCTGCCCTCCATGTCCATTGAACCAGACATCCTGGAAGTGAAAATACGTCCTTTGTAGTCATTGCTCTTCTCCGCCCTGAAACCACACTCCCAAAATGACCCACAGGAAGCTGCCAGCCTCTGCTCATGTGGTCTTGGCACCATCTCAGAAACATAACAGCGAAAATTCGTGGGGTCCTTGCAGAGCATTTCCCAAACTCCTCTGCACTCTTCACATGGATGGCCATGTGACACAGAGAGAGCCTTGTCGGGTTTCCCCCACCCCTGAGGCGGCCACACCGTCCCTTGTCCCATGGTTTGGTTGTGTGCGCTTAAACACTTTTTAACTAAGCCGCTTTGAATTGGATTTCTGCCAGTTAGCTCCTGGTAAGAATGCAATTAGGAAAACTGTTCGGTAGCATCCATGAAAGCTGAACATTAGGCATTTCCTATGACCCAGCAATTCCACTCCTAGACGTGTGCCCAACAGAAACAGGGTATGTGCACACTAAGCACTTGTGCTAGAGACTGTTCATAGCCACACTAGTTCTCATAGCCCCGACGGAAACAACCCAAATATCCATCAACAGGATAAGGGATAAATAAATGTGGCATAACCATACACTGCAATGCTCCACTGCAATGAGAATAAACGATCTATGAGTATATGCAACAATATGATTGACTCTCACAGACATTAGATGGAGTAAAAGAGTACATACTGTAGATTCCCTTTCTGTGAAACTTAAGGACAAGCAAAACTAATCAATGGGAACAGAAGTCAGAATAACTGATGTGGAAAGTAGTAAAAGAGAAATAGAAAAAGAAGTAAGAGAGGGAGCCAATCCCTGTTGTAGTCTTTGTGCTTCCTTTGGAAATGATAGTCCTGCAAGGAAGGTTTTCTCTTTTCCTTTAATCCTCATCCAGGGGTATGTTTATTGATTTTAGAGAGAGAGGAAGTGGGAGAGGAGGGAAGAGGGAGGGAGGGAGGAAGGGAGAGAGAGAGAAAACATCAGTCGGTTGCCTCCTGTATGCACCCTGACTGGGGATCGAACCTGCAACCTTTTGGAGTACTGAACAATGCTCCAACCAGCTGAGCCACCCAGCCAACTGAGCCACCCAGCCAGGGCAAAGCTCTTATTCTTATTCTAAGAGACCTAGACTGGACGGCTCTGAGCTACAGCCTAAAATACTGACAGGGGAAAGAGGGGGATGAGGAAAACAGATTCCAGGGATCCTGCTCCTATCCAATTCTTGGGGTCACATCAGTTTACTCTTCCTTTCATGAACAATTTTCTCTGCAGCATGCAATGCTGTCTTATAGCATTTTACCCACAGGAGATCTTCCAAAATTGGAGTCAATCTTCTCAAACTCTGCTATTGCTTTATCAACTCAGTTTGTGTAATATTCTAACTCCTTTGTTGACATTTCAACAATTTTCACAGCACCTTCACCAGGAAAAGAAATGGCGCTAATAGATGTGTTCAGCGCAGGACTGCCACAAATTTTCAGTGTGTAAAAAACACAGTATCTGCAAAGCACAATAACACGTAGCCACAATAAAACGGGGCATGCCTGTGTTTTCACTGTGTATAGAACTTTGGGTTGCAGGCTCTTTTCTTTCAGCACTTCAAAAACATTGTTTCACTTCATTTTAACCTCCAAGGTTTCTGATGAGAGGTTGACAGTCTTTCAAATAAATGTTCTATTTGCTTCCTTTTTTCCAACTACTTTCAAGATTATTTTCTTTATCTTTAAAGACAAAGTTTAAGTAAGTATGATTATCATGTATCTGAGAGGCAATTTCTCTATGTTTATCCTGTTTGGGGTTTGCTGGGTTTCCTGGACCTATAAATTTGGGAAGTTTTCAGCCGTTGTTTTTCAATGATTATTTCTTGAACTGCAGTCTTTCCTCTCTCCCAGGACTTCAATGGCACGAATGTTTAACATTTTGTTACTGTCCCACAGGTCCCTGAGACTCTTCAATTTTTTCAATCTTTTCTATCTCTATTGTTCAGACTGAATAATTTCTGTTGATCTATCTTCAAGTTCATTGACTCTTTCCTGTCATCTCCACTCTCTTATTGAGCCCATACAGTTATTTTTTTAAAGTTTGGTTATCATATATTTTAGTTACATAATTTCTTTTTTATGTCTTCTATTCTTTGTTGAGACTATCTTTTTGTTCATGACAAGAGAATTCACCCTTACTTCTTGGAGTATAGTTATAGAAGCTTCTTTAAAGTAGTTTTCTGATAATTTCAAAATCTGTGTTCTCAGAGTTGACATCTATTTTTTTAAATACATTTTATTTTTATTTATTTATTTTTTAGAGAAAGGGGAAGGGATGGAGAAAGAGGCAAACAGAAACATCCATGTGAGGGAGACACAGCACTAGGTTGCCTCTCCCACACCCCCAACTGGGGACCTGGCCAGTAACCTAGGCATGTGGCCTGACCAGGAATCAAACTGGTGACCCTTTCGCCATGTGGGATGATGCCCAACCAACTGAGCAACACTGGTCAGGACAGAATTTACATCTACAAATTACCTTTTTACTGTGAGTTGAGGTTTTTCTAGTTCTTCATACCCCAAGTCATTTTAGATTGTATTTTGGACATCTTGAATGCCATGTTATATAACTCTGGGTTTTGTTAGGTGAAGAACAGGTTGCGAGTTTTAACCCACTTTCTGTGGGCTCTGCCTCCAATATCAGCTCGGTTTTCAGAGCCTTTTGCAATGCTGTTCAAATGCATCCTACCTATGCAACACCAGTGGCCAGTCAGACCTGGCGGTCTACCCTGCAGTTCAGGTCTCAAAACCTGTGGGGTTCGGTTTAGGATCAGATCAATGCACTTTCGGTTTGGAAGTGATCCCAGAAGCTCACGCACAAAGGTATGGGATCACTCTTTGGGCCCTCTCCTTCCCATAGTCACCCCAACACTCTCAGGCTCCCTGAGGCCTCCCTTGCCAGTCCCTCAGCCAGAAACCTTGGGCTTCAGCTTCCAGCTGTGCTACGCACTTCTTACTGTATGACTGCATCTGTCCAGGGCTAAGCAGCGGGAGGGCAGAGAGTGGCAAGAAGCAACTAGAATCTGCCCATGATCTTGGGTTCACATGTCCTCTGGTAAGAGAGAAGATTTTTTTTTTTTCCCTTAGAATTTTCGGTAGGTGCTTGGCTGACACTGACATTGCCACTGGCACTACCACCACTGCCAGACTGCCTGGAGGCTGGGCTGGGAGATGACAGGGGAACAAATAAACAGGAAAATATCCCTCTCTTTCTGACCCCAAGGAGCGCTTTTCCTACTCTTCAGGCCAGAAAGAGAGCTCTTGAAGTTCTCTCTGCCTGTACCTCAGGCACCCTTCCAGTTTCTAGGCTGTTTGGGTCCAGGCCAGGCAACACTGCAGGGGGAGGAAGGGGGGCACTCACCCCAGTTCAGCTGAACTTTAAATCATTTTCCCTTCTCCAATCTAAAGGCTACTACTTAATATTCAAGTGGTCAGAGGGCTGGTTCGTACATTCCATCCAGTGTTTATAACTGTGTTCAGTAGGGGACACATGAGCTAACTCCATCTCTCCCGGAGTCAATCCTTAATCCACTTGGTTTTAATTTCAATTCTATTTTTTATTTCTAGAAATTGTATTTGGTTCTTTTTCAAACTTATCTGATCAGTTTCGATTCTCTCATTCTTTTGTCATATACTCAATCACCTCTAATTTCTTTAAGAAACCACACCTAATTATTTTATATTCTATAAGAGGTCATTTCAATATCTTTAGTCATTGTTGGTCTGATTCAGCAATGTTGTTTTTGCTGACTCTCACTTCATGTAGCTTATTTCCTCTTCTGTTTAATGATTTTTTTTTTTTTAAGTATGACCACTGTTCCTTGGAAGCTTATCAGTGATAATTCTTCGAAGCCTAGGTCTAAAGTGTGTCCCTCCAGGGAGCATTCTCAAGTGCTTTATCAGGCATCTGGGGAACACTTTAAACTACACTTTTTATGTTAGTTCTATTTTTTGGAGGAGGGGAGCAATATAGTCAGCGTGACTTCTGCCGCCACACCCCCTTAAAACACAGAGATGCTCAGGAAAGATCTTTCTTTCCTCTACTCCAACCCTAGTGAAGACAGAGGCAGGTAAGTCTCTGTGGACAGTCTTTCCCCCCTAGCCCTTTGGTACGCTAGCTCTGGGTAGCCAGGATCTAGCTATTTCTAACTTTCTTTCTATTTCTAGCTTCCACCTTCCTTGGGAACTTTCTTGGGAACTTTCTTGGGACCCCAGGAATTATCTTGCATGACACGAGCTGGGTAGTCTATTAAATCCAGACTTTGGGTCACCGGGGATAGGCAGATATCACTCAGAGATATGTGTATTGATTTTTCAGAAAGAGAAGAAGGGAGAGAGAAACATTGATCAGTTGCCTCCTGCACACACTCCAAGTGGGGACCTAACCCACAATCTTTTGGTGTAACGGACGGTGCTCCAACCAAACTGAGCCAGCGACCAGGGCTGGACTCAAGATTTCTTTTTCTTTTAAGTATATGATCTTTATTATATTTTCCCCATTACCATTTAGTCCCCTTATGCCCCGCCTCCCCCCGAAGATATCTTGATGCTCCCGAACACTGACATTTTCCTTATTTTCTATCGTGTAAGTTAGGCTTTTAAAATATTTTTTTAAAAGCTTATCCAGCATTTTAGCTGTTCCATCCTGAGGGATATTTCTCTATATATATTTACTGGAAATGGCATTTTTTACTTCTGATAGGAGAGTTCCTTCAGATCACAGCTATTTGATAGCAAATAAATTTAGTTTTGTTGCCCCTCCCAAATTTTGTATTACCATATTTTGCTGTATATAATGAGCACTTTTTACCAAATTTTTTAGGGAAAAATAAGGATGTGCATTGTACCTGGGTACTATACATGGGTAGTACCTGAAATACCTTGTATCTGTTCTTGTGTTTGCAATTATTTGTTACATAAAATTTCTCGTATCTGAATATGTTCAAAAACAAATGCTAAAATTCCTTTTTAATACAAAAAACAAATACCTAAACATAAATAAATAAAAATTGAATTAAAATATTAAAATAAAAGATTTTTTTTCCTGAAAGTTTGGGCCAAAAATGTGGGCACACATTATATGTGGGAGCATATTATACAAAGCAAAATATGGTAGTACTTATCATGTTTTCCTCCCTCTTTCTCCCTTTCCTTTCCTGGCTTGGTGAAGTTTCTCTTTATTCCTTATTTCAAATGCCATCATTACTTATTTAAATTCATCTCCTTTTCAGTTTTGCTATTGGTTTTGCCTGTTCACTTCTCCTCAACCCATTTAGAAGATCTTTAAAATATTTTTATTTTCTGCTCTCCAAAATACACTTTCCCCTCCATGGATTTGCTGTTAACTTAGACCAGCACTGTTCGGTAGAACTTTCTGCAATGACGGAGATGTTGTATATCCGCGCTGTACAATGCAGTAGCCACTGGCCACATGTAGCCACTGGCTGCTTGAAAAGTGGTCAGTGCAACTGAGGAAGTAAATATTTGATTCTATTTAATTCCCATTAATTTAAGCGTAAGGAGCCACATGGGACTAGTGACAACCATAGTGGGCACTGTGGACTTCGGTTATTCCATTTCGGACTCAAAACAGGTTTTCCCTCACAGCACGGCTTTCTTTGTTTCAAGAATCCCTACTTAAAACTACAAATTATTAATCACGTTGTCATCATTCATTACAATGTAACTATGTGTATCCATCCCTGCTTACTGTTTTCCTATGTACTTTTTCATCCCCTATCTTGAGATCTCTCTTCTAACCCAGTTCTCCTTGGTTCGACTATCTCCTTAAGTACTTTGTTCTGTCCTTCTGTGTCCCTCAAAATGCCCTGGCAGAATTCATGGTATCTTGACTGGGATTAAGACTCTTGGATCACAAACCTTTTCCTAATAGTTTGTAGAAATCTTACTGTGCAGTGTTGCAGACATAAAGATTAATGTTAGTTTGAGACTCTTTGAAAGCCACGTCTTTGCACCTGCATGAACCTGTATGGGGTTCCCTTTACCCTCGGGGGGCTGGTAAGAATCTCAGACCACAAACTGAGGTATGTGAGAAAAAGAACTTCCCTTATCTAACTGAATTGTATTGTTGTGAGCTCTCATTTCACTTACACGGAGGACACCTAATCTCAGATAGGGCTACATCTCAGCTCTCAGGTGTGGGAGGGGGAGCACAAGGAGGATCCAGTTCTTGGTCCTCTGCCCTGCTGTCCACCCCAAGATGTCTCAGCATCAGACATTGGCACCCACCAACCCCATCTTGCCTCCCTCTGGGTTCCACCTCAGCCTCTCCGAGTCCTCCTGCCCTCTGTGCCTTATCTGTGCCACCCTCTTGGGCACACTAAAACTACACTGCTGAGTGCACCCCAATCCAGGCTGTGGGAAGCCCCCTTAAGGCACACACGAGTCTGCTGCTGCTCCAGGGAGCTCTGTAAGGTCCTGTCAGGTCCATCGGCCTGGATGTGGCCGCTGAACAACTTCCACTTCCTCTCTGGTATCTGTCAGAGCACGAGGAGGTCAGGCTCCTCCCACACTCTTGTCTCCACCGAAGGCACAGTGCCTCTCCATGCTTGGACCCCTGGACCCATCTGGGGCATCCATCCTCTTTGCTCACTTCCTCTATGAGTCTCCTCCCTCTTCAGCTCATGAATCTTTATTTAGTTTGGGGGCCACAAAGGGAGGGAGTAGCAAAGACTGGATTCAAATCCAGATGCCCAGACAGGCAAGACAGGCTCCTCCCACGCCTGCAGTGATTGTTCACAAAACAGGATGCCCTGCCCTGTGCAGAAGTGCCTGGGAAACCCTCAGGCACGGACTCGCCTGCCAGGCAGGAAGTATTGATAACCGCTATTGGATGAGGCCGAGGCCACCCAGACAGAAGATTCGCAATGCGTTGCCACTCTTCATGCATGGTTGGTCACTGCTTGACCCATTAGCCAGGGAGCTGTGAGGCCTGGGGCTGGGGGAGAGACGGAAGGTAAGAGATGAACGAGTGCCCTGCCCAGCTAGTTGCACAGCACAGCCACGCCATAGGGATGTGATGCCAGGTGCCACGCTCAGAGCTTTCTGAGTGTTCTCTTACTCCTCACATTACCTTTTTTGGAACAAAAGATTCTTCTTCATTCCCATCTTATAGACGGGAAAATTGAGGCTTCAAGAGAATTTGAGTAACTTGCTCAAAGCCACACAGCAAGTTATTGGAGATGCTGGATTCGAATCAGCTTGAAAGTTGGGCCCAAACCTCCACACCACATGGCCTCTTCTCCACCAGCTGTGTGCGATGACACCCACTTGACAGGTGAGGGAACTGAGACCAGAGGAGGAAAGAACTTGCTCCAGTTAGCGGAACGGCTGGACCCAAACCCAAGACTAGAGCTTGAGCTATTTAACCTCGGTAGGTTAAAGTCCCTGCCTACCAGGCACTTCCAGGCTAACGGAAAGACAGATCTGGGTGCTCCTGCCCTGGGGTGGCAGCCATCAGTACGCACAGTGCCCATCCTAGCCAACAGAGGTCAGCCTTTCAAAGCGGGCAATAGCAGGTCAGGTCCATGTGGTCACTTCTCGAGACCAGCCGGTGTGTAGGCCCCAGCACTGAGATAAATGAGACACTGGCTGTGTCACACTGAGAGGACATGTCCCACAAGGGAATGCCACCTCCACTTCACACCACCTCGCCTCCCCTGCCAGTGCCCACACGCCTCGGTGCTCATCTGCACGTCAGCGAGCAGACTCAAGGCCCTGCTGAGTGGGTAGCCAGGCAAGTGTCTCCACCCTCTGACTGTAGTTGATTGGACCAGAGCTGGACACCTTACCCAAGCTGGGCCAATGAACTTCTTTCCTGATTTTGCAGCCATCCAAATTCTCCTTCCCTGCTGCTGTGGGCCTGGTGCCATCCTGCAGGCCAGGCTAGTGAGAGGAGGCCCTGCCCAGCAGCAGACCCCGGCGGCCGTGAGAAGAATCCCTCAGATCCCTGACCATGGGGAGCAGAAATGACCAAAGGCTTCAGCGGCTGCACCCTGGGCCTTAGAGTTAAATAAGTCCACCTGCCTCATTTTACATGCGAGGAAATGGAGGCGCAAAGAATGGGTGATGTGGTCAAGGTGAGGGAGGGAGAGCGTGGCCACCTCAATGGCTGAGTGTGAGCAGAGGGTTCTTAAACTGCGATTGGAAAGTCAACAGTATTAAGACCGAGAAAGAGGCACCCCTCTCCCCACCAGCATTCCCATCGCCATCAGTCAGGGCGCCTGCCTTTCCGCCATAAGACACACCACTGAATCCTGTGTCTGCAGGGCCGTGCTTCCCACAGGCTCCACCGTCAATGGCTGGGCACAGCAGCAATATAATACAGACCCATTCCCAAGACGGGTGGTACCCTCTGACAGGCACCTTGGCTAGAAGATTCCCCATTGGCCTTGCCAAAGTTCCTTAAACTGTTCCACGGTTGAAAACGAGTCCATTCGGCCTGCCTCCTTCCCTTCCCTCTCCCCTTCACCTGGTTCAGATCAGCATCTGGGTCTAATGCTCTCCCAGCCTCCCCAAGCCCCTCCCCATTTCCCTTCACTAATACGTTCTCTAATAAAGCTCTTGCACATCTAATCCTGTCTTGGCGTCTGCTTCTCAGAGATTTGGATTAATTCCAGTCCTTACCCTGTAGGCCAGTCCTGGCTATGGGAGTACTCTGTAGTTCCTGAAGACAAACATCCATGGGACACACCAGCTGGGACAGTGGGACAGCACGTGCCAGTCCTCAGCATGCTCAGAACCTCTTACCCCCCAACACACAGACTCGGGGAATTCACCCCACCTGGGACCCAAGCACCACCTCCCCCTTCGGCCCTTCGAGCTGGCCCCTTCTCAGGCAATCCCAGCCCTGGGACCTTTCCCACACGCAGCGGTGAACGTTGTGGGTCCGCGGCGGACTGGACATCTGGCAGAAAGGGACAGTGATATAATCATTTATGTCCATTTTGTTATCCAGGAATTCATTCAGCCCTACTGTGTGCAAGGCATAGTAACAGCAGAGCACTCCAGAAATTGCACAAAATTTGGAGACGCTTGGGAAGGAGAAATTGAGTTGGAGCATGACCCACTCAGAGCTGTGTGACTTTAGGCAGGCTACTTAGCCTTTCTGATCTCGTTTCCTCATTCATAAATGGATCGTGTGAGATTTCCATGTTGCAGAGCACAACAAACTGACAATCACAGACTCAACAAATAGCCAGGGGTATTATTGTTAGGGCTACAGTTATTACTTCTGTCCTCGAAGGAAAGAGCTGGGCAGTACCTGGGCCTGACCCATCACTCTGAGCACCCCAGAGACCAGCCTTCTATACACAGCTCAGTAGCTGGAGCCCGTGTTCTGGAGAGCCTGCTGAAGGGCAGGACTGAGTCTGGCCCAAGGCTCATGTCTTTCTCCTCTACCAACAGACCTCCTTCCATGGGAGCAGCTCCTACTGGCTAAAGTCGAGGGCAGAGAGGAGGTGGAGGGCAGGAGCGGGAGCAGGGCCTATAGAGGGTGGCCTGGACTCCAATGGGGAGGGCTCAGTGTTTGGAAAGACTTACATAAGAAGCAGACATAGGACCAGTCCTCAGAGTCGGGCTACAGAATTGGACATTTTGACCTGCGTTACCTCGTTAAATTCTATAAACTGTCTACATTTCAGGAAACAGACGTAGACAAAGTTAACGGGAGATTCAGAGGAAGGATTGCTCAGACCCAAATGGAAAAATCAAGGAAGACTGCTGGGAAGTGGTGGCAGTTAGCCAAGTTTTGAAAGGTACTGCGTGGACTAGAAAAGGTAGGGCACTTAGAAAAATGACTAGCATGAGCAGAGGCTAGGAGATGGTAAAGGATGAGATGGTGCCCACCTGGAGTGGGACAGGAGAGTTAAAAAATGAGGCCACAGAAGTGACAAAGCAGGGATCAGCTTCTGGGGAACCCTAAATACCTTGGCCAGGCATTTGATATTTACCCTGTTCAGCAGAGGGGCAACAAGGGTGATATTTTGAGCAGAGGAATAATGCTCTCATTGTGTATTGGCAAGATGGGTGTCCCAGGCAGACCCCAGAAATGTTCACCAGCCCTTGCCTTTGTTTTAAGTGGCTCCACGTATCTGTGTTTTGATCAGGGGATGAGAGTTAGGGGAACTATGCATTCTATACGTTACGATCCTGCACGCATCCCCTGTGTGACCACTCCCGATACACAGGCAGCCTCACACTCGCATACACATCCTTATACTCTCAAGAGATGCATACTGGTTGCCTAGCCCAGGGGTCCCCAACCTCTGGGCCACAGGCTAGTACTGGTCTGTGGCCTGTTAGGAGCCAAGTCGCACAGCAGGAGGTGAGCAGCAGGTGAGCAAGTGAAGCTTCATCTGTACTTACAGCCGCTCCCCATCTGGCAATACTGCCTGAGCTCCGCGTCCTGTCAGATCAGCGGCAGCATTAGATTCTCATAGGAGTGAGAATTCTACTGTGAACTGCGCATGCGAGGTATCTAGGCTGCATGCTCCTTATGAATCTAATGCCTGATGATCTGAGGTGGTGCTGAGGCAGTGATGCTGGTGCTGGGGAGCGGCTGCAAATACAGATTATCATTAGCAGAGCGGTCTGACTGCACAGAAACCATAATAAATTAACTGCCTGCAGATTCATATCAAAACCTTATCAGTGAGTGGCAAGTGACAATTAAGCTGCAACTGCTGGCAGGCTATAAAGCCATTATCCCCCCCGCCCCTGTCTGTGGAAAAATTGTCTGCCACGAAACTGGTCCCTGGTGCCAAAAAGGTTGGGGACTGCTAGCCTTGCCCATTCCCAGAGTGCATGGCCAATATTGGCCACCAGAGGGCGCGTCCAACATCGCAGCAAAGAGAGAGCCTGACACTAGGCTAAGAACCCTCCCTAAACAGAAAGATCCTCAGACACCAAGTCCAACCTGCCTCATTTTACCTGTGGAGAAACCAAGGCCCTGAGAGCAGGATGATGTGATCAAGGTGAGGGAGAAGGGCGTAGCCACCTCAACAGCTGGACGTGAGCAGATGGCTCTTAAACTGCACTTTGAAAGTCAACAGAATTAAGGCTGAGAAAGAGGCACGCCTGACATGCCAGCACATTCTGCATTCACATCACCACTAGCCCAGAGAGGGCTCTCCTCATCAGCGCCACGGCGCCTGCCTTCCCGCCATTAGAGGGTCCCTCTTTTAGATTAAAAGAAACCATGTCCAACAATCCGTGTAAATGTATAAGCATGTATAAACGGTAGATTGTATCTTTGGGCCCTGAGGTGGGACGTCCGCACCGACGCTGGGGTCCTACAGCACCCCTCCACTGGATGCCACTGCGAACTGAGAGCGGGAGAAATCCTCCTCCTGTTCCCAGGGTGTTGCCCTTGCTCTTCCCCATTCCGGGAACGCCCCTTCTCTACCCCTCCTGATAACAAAGTCCCTTCAACCTTCATCCGCCTATGTAACTCCTTGAGGAAACTTTCTGATGTTTCTCTCCACCCTGTTCGCCGCAGCTCTCTGGACCCACCCCTGCCAGCTGTCCGCCCACCCCCATTCAGAGGAGCGCCTATTCTCATGTCCTCAGCCTTGGCCTCTGGGAGGCCCTCAGGGGTCAGGACGGTGTGGCCCCAGTGCCTGGCTCAGAGCCTGGCCCCCTCCAGCTGCTCCTGAATGTCTCCCCGCTGCTGTTGGATGGACAGAGACAATGCCGCCACAGAGAGTTGGGGCTGAAATCTGGAGGCCTGTGTTCCAGTCCCAGCTCTGCCACAAACTGGTGTAGGTAAGTCCCTCCGCCTCTTCGAGATCTCCCTACGTTCTTTCTGGCCCTCAGGAGGAATGGCTTAGACACCTCTGGGCCGTTCCCACTTTTATGTTCTGAATCTGAGGTTTAACTTACAATCGTCCTTCAGAGGAAAGTCAAGTCCTACTAGTAGCTAATTCCTCAGGCCAAGAACATCATTTTGGACTACCGCCTTCCATTCCTTGAACTACCTCCTGTAAACAGTAGGGGGCAGGAGCTCTTCAGTGTGTGGACTTGACAGAATCACACAGAAGGGTTTGGGCTAGAGCAGCAATGAGGCTGCAATTGCAGGCAATGCTCTCAAATTCAGAGCCATAATTCCAAGATTTATTAATTTGGATTTTTTGATGCTTAGGAAGCCTTTGAAATTTTATAGATTCCCTTTTAATGGTGGACCTTCGATAGTAACTGGCAGCCGTGAAGACTCTGGAAAACATTCAGGAGCCCTCCAACTTCGCCCGTCGGTGCCTGTGCCTCAGGCTGGCTTGGCCTTCGAGGTCCCAACCACCCATGCTGCCCAAGCCCTCAACTCTTCCTTGGCCTTCTCCGGCTCCTCCCTCCTGGTGGAGCACTGGTGCCATGGTCACATGAGCTCCTTTAAACAGCAAACACAGGGCAAGCTGCTGCCTGATGGTGTGCTCTGGAGACTAACTGGAAATGGGCCCAAGGCTTTCCAGTCTTTGTCTGCAAGGGGTTGGGTTGAAGGGGTGGGAGGCGAGGGTGGAGCCTCCGGAGACCTGCCAGCTGCCAGCCTGTGGGCCTGAATTTAGGAGACCTCAGGGAGAAGATCTGGAGGTGAACAGAGCTGAGTCTGATCTCAAACTCCTTGTGGTTCAACTGAGCCTTTGCTAGGCAGGGGCTCACAGTTATGAGAGCTCCCTGAGCCCCAAATTCTCTCTCCTCCTGCTTCTCTTCTTCACCTTCTCCTCTCAGCAAGCACACAGATGTTCTTCAGGTCTGGGAGCCAGGAGGTACTAAGCTGGTTCCCATCCCTGTCATTTGACAAGTCCCTTCCCTTACCTGGGCTTCAACCGCCCCATTGGTCAAAAGGGACAAGAACTGCTGCCCCACCGTGCACATCAGAACTCCCCACCTTCTGAGCCTTTGCAGGTGCTGCTGCTCTGCCGGGACTGCCCTCTCCCCAGGCTTCCAGTGGCAAACACCCACTGTCCTAACTCAGCCAAGGGGTCTTCCCAGTGTCACTCTGCTGCTGATGTGATTGCTTTGGGGGTGAGAGTACGGAACCCCCTCTGATGCCCCCACAAAACTCCGCTGAGCAGAGAGGTTCATTTCAGTGTTATCTGCAATAGAAAAAAGTTAGAATTTAAATGTCCACCACTAGGAAAAAAAAATAATAATAATAATGACAATGGCTGATACTGACTGAGTGCATTCCATGCATATGATTCACAATTAACCCTCACAAGGAACTTACAAGGAGGCACTTACT
>PVJD01018186.1:0-15293 GCA_004026545.1 Mormoops blainvillei | reverse complement strand
CAACTTTAATAGCATAATTAATAAAATATACTTAATAAAAAATTAATTAAAAAAACCCCAGCTGACTGGACCGAGCTTTTCCGGCACTTTGTTTTTCACTTCTTCTTGGCCAGCTTGCTTGTGTATGAGTGTGTGGGGAGAGCAGAGAGGAGACTTTTTAAACCTCTCCCTTGCCCTAAACTGGTAAAAGCTAGTAATGCAGAGGAATCTAACGTATACACAAACTATAATTTGAACCTGAAAGGACTCGACTCTTAGGACAGACATGTATTTCAGGTATCCTAGCACATAGACTGACTTTAATATGTATGCACTCTCTCATCTTCATATGTGCATGTAAACCTTAACATAGACATCTTTACTTATTTTGTAAATGTATTTGCAATATGGGTTTGATGAAGATATTTCAGAAGAATTACCTGGGAAGAATTTTTATATTCCTGTGTTACAGAAAAACTTAGAAATTGAATCAGCAGAAACCCTATAAAAGGGTGATAGGTCCCTAGATACTGTGTTTTGAGGAGCCTTTGGAAGAGAGTTCCAAATTTCTTTTGAAATTATGTCCAAATTAGGACTATAACATTTTCTCTGTTGGTAGTTGCCACCTTAGTTTCCACATTTTAAAAGGAGGCCAGTGAATCCAGAGAGTTCGATAATCTTTCACTGCAACAAAAATATTTGATCCCTATCCGCACCTAACACCGGCATCCATATCGCTGTAGCAAACTAGTTTTCTCATTTTGAGTCATTTTTGTGAAGTTGCATAAGAAGATTACCACCTATGATGCTAAACAATAAAAAAGCTATGACTTTTGCCTTTCTTTAAGTGTCGCTTTGTAGATTAGAATGCTTTTCAATCCATTTCTATAAAAGGCCTTTGGGACTCAGAGCAGAGATAGAAGGCAGGAGGTCACACTGAGAGGCCCTGAGGGTCATAGGTCATGACTATGTCTGGACTTTCATGCCAGCAGTGCTCAGGATGACTTGGCCCTCGGAAGAGTTCCTCATTTTTCTTCTGCTAATTAAAGAAGGGAGGGCATTACCATGGGAAGATTACTTATTTTCTGTTCTATTTTTGTCTCGTCTTCTTTTCGTTTCTCAGCTACCTCTTTGACTGAGTATTGAACATTAGTTTTTCTTTCTTCCATGTACTGGGATCCCCTGTCCACTGCTTCTGTAACATTGTTTCTTCCATGTACTGGGATCCCCTGTCCACTGCTTCTGTAACATTGTATCAGTCAGCTATTGCCACAGTAATACTTTGTAACAAACTACCCCGCACTCAGTGGCTTTAAGGAGTGATCATTTATTCTAGTGTTCACCGGTCTGTGGTCTGGGTGTATCGGAGCTGGGCTGGGCTGGTATGCAGAGTCTGGGCTCCAGGCTCTAGGTCCAGACTTCAGGTCCCAGGATCCAGGTTGAATCCAGTTCTTTTAGCATGCTTCTCATCTTCCATGGACCGGAGGCTACCCAGGGCCTGCGGTGAGCTCAGCATGTCTCATTGAGGGACCCAGGATGAAGAGGCAGTGTCTCCATGGGGTATATATGTCTCATGGCCACGTACCAGAGTAGGAAAGGATGAGGTCAGCAGAGCAAATGCACTCTAAGCATCTGCTTGTATCATGCCCACTCACAAAGCAAGTCACATAGCCAAACTCAAACTCAAGTGGTCAGAGAAGTCACTCTGCCCTTCAAGAGGATTTGGTAAAGATGTAGGTATATAATGTGCCCTTAGCTGCGTGAAGCACTGGGGACAAAAAAATAAGTATTCCACAAATTGGAAGTAGAATGTATGGAAATTCTTTCATTACCTAGATCTACTTAAACTTAAACTGGACTGATCAACCTGGGGATAAACCCTAACTCTCATTGACCTTTGAATTTCCATATGTAGCATAAGACCTGCCTTTATCTGTGGTACTCAGTAGAGTGTCCTAGAACTAAATGACTCAATAATTTTTTCTGAAATTTAAACAGAATGAAAATAATTCTCTGAAAGCCCCATTTAAAAAGAGAGAGGAAGAACAGCAAAGGGACAGCATCCCTTTTTGTTGGTGAGTCTTGCAGGGATTCTTCCTCTCCTTTATTCGTTCTTATGGCAAGTGTTAAGTTGTCTTGACGTTGAAGCTATTGGTTCCTCTCGCCGAAGCCCATCATGGCAGGCAAGTCTTTGCTTTGGGTTTCATCTCCCTGGGTTTCCCAGCACCTGTGTGAATGCTTGCTGTTGTTTTCATAAACAGAACAGCAATGTTCCCCGGGAAAACACATTTTTGCTTTTGATGAAACTTCTTGAAAATAGATGAGCCCCTAAAATAAGATGTGATTGTCTTGAGCTTTTTGTTCCCCGTGAAACTGACAAGAAATTGAAATGCAGGCATTCTATTTTCCTCTGTCACCTTGGGCTTCAAAACAGGTTAACTTTAATGCTAAAATAACAGCTAGATGTGCCCCTTGGTATTATGTGTATTAAGGTTTTGAAACAAGGGATGTCAGTCTTTATTAGTTGAGTAAAAGTAACAGTTATTTATGCAGCACCTATTTTTTGTTTCCATAAAGTACTTGAAGACTAAGCACATTTATCTTGCAAAGGCCTAGCTTTGTCTGGAAGGAAGCACTGTCAGTGCCCCACATATCCTCTGGGCACTCAATAGTTTCGTATCCCCTATGGTAGGTATGGAGCAATTGTTCCTCAAAGATGTCCCAGTCTGAATCCCCAGAATCTGTGACTATCTTACCTTACATGGAAACAGGGACTTTGCCAATGTGATTAGGTTAAGTTTTTAGAAATGGGGCAATGATCCTGGATTATTTGCCTCAGCCCAGTGTAATCGCAAAGGTTCTTACAAGAAAGAGTAAGGATGGTGAGAATCAGAGAAAGAGACAGGGTCATAGAAGTAGAAGTTGCAGCTGTTAACGCTGTTCTCTTTGAAGGTGGAAGAAGAGGCTATGAGCCAAGGAATCCAGGTGGCTTCTAGAAGCTGGAAAACGCAAGGAAACAGATTTTTCCCTAGAGTTTCCAGGAGGAATGCATCCTCACCAACAAATTTTAAACTTTTGATCTCCAAAATTATAAGATACTATTTGTGTTGCTTTAAGCCAGTAAGTTTGTGACAATAGGAAACTGATATACTTCCCAAAGTCCTTCTATGCATAAAGCCCAGGGGCCTGCGGGCTTTATCAGGCTTGTTCAGGCCCTCCCTGGCCTGGCCATGTTTGCCGAGCAGTTGGGCCTCTAGGAATGCCCTTTTTTCCTTCTTCTTTTTCCCTGAAGATGGTATATATGATTTCTAAAAAGTTTGTATGCTTTTACTTCCCTGTATAGATCCTTCACATAATGTATTGCTTTGTACAGGGTGGGGCAAAAGTAGGTTTACAGTTGTGAGTACATAAAACACAGAATTTATTCTTGTATTATTATTTATTGATTATTGTATTATTTCCTTACAAACAACTGTAAACCTACTTTTACCTGACTCTATATATTTTATTTTTTTTAAATCATCACCCAAGGATAGGTTTACTAATGAGAGAGAGAGAAAGAAAGAGAGAGAGAGAGACATCAATCAGTTGCCTCCTGTACACACCCCAACCAGGGATCAAACCCACAACCTAGGTATGTGCCCTGACTAGAAATTGAACCTGCAACCTTTTGGTGTATGGGACGACATTCCAACCAACCAACTCACCTGGCCAGGGACCACTCTATGTATTTTAAAATATACACCAACTATGGTTTGTTCATACAACAGAGTCCTTTGTTGTACTTAAAATGAATAAAGCTGATCAATATTAATTGACATATATGAAAAGCATAATATTAAGTTAGGAAAACCCATTGAAAAAGAACCTTTACTGTCTTTTCTCATTCTTACATATAAGCAAATAGAGTAAGTGACCTTTTAAAAACAGGAATCTGGACATGTTTTAAAATTGGGGAAATCTCTTCATGTTGCTCTTAGGAACTTATAGCCTTTGTATGTATTTCCTCTCTGTCCCTCAGCCATCAGGCTCCATCTGTTCTGTGAATTTCCAGGCTTCCCACTGCCTCTTTTTCTTCCCATCACCCCAAACCTGGCCAATCCCTAAAGTCCTCTGATACTCAGCTCTAACGTCTTTTTCTTGCAGAGGCCTCCTCTGACTTGCAGGTCTCCCCACCTCCAAGTTCTGATGCTACTTCCCCTTGAGATCTGTGTTCAGCAGCTCTGTCCAGTGTAGCCCCCTGTGATGATGGGAATGTTCTATACAAGCACTGTCCAACACACCACGTGGGACTGATGAGCACTTGCAATGTAGCTTCTGAACTGAAGAACAGGATTTATCATTTTAATTGATTTAAATATAAATGGTCACATGTGGTTGTGGCTACTATAGGGGACAGCACAGCAAGAGTCTTGTCCTTTTCTTTCAAACCACTTCTTTTCATGGTACTCATATATTTACCTGTGTGACAGGTGGTTTAATATCTGTCTCTTAAAACTATAAGCTCCAGGAACTCTGAACTCTAAGTTCTCTTTTTTTGTCTGGCTTCTTCTGGTCAACATATTGTTGCATGTGGTCGTAGGTCATTTATTCTCAGTGCCATATAGTATTTCATTGTGTGACTAGACTACGATGTATTCATTCTACTATTGCTGGGGGTTTGCATAGTTTCCAGGTTTTGCTGATTACAAATATTGTTCTATGAGCATGCTAAGAGACATTTCTGATGACTATGTATACACAATTTCTGTTGGGAATATACGTAGAAATGGAATCAGATTTTGAGTTTTGAAATAGCAATATCACCAATCAATATGAATGGCAGTGAAGGGACTCAGGATCAGAAAAAAAATGGGATATTCAATAGCGTGGAGGCAACTAGAAGAGGAATACGGGCAGCTGTGCATCAGTACCAGAAGGATCATCAGTAAAGAGTGAACTGGACTAGATTATACCTTCCAGTAAGAAAAGAGGCAGGGAGCACACATCAGGTTTCTATGGATAAACACATGGCTGTTGATTGAAAGAACATTCTCAATACATTGAGCGACATTGACACATATCTGCGAGTGTGGTATTTGGGTAGAACATATACAAACAAGGTAGGAAAATCAAGGTAATCGTTTTTTAAAGATTTTATTTATTTTTAGACAGAGGGGAAGAGAAGGAGAAAGAGAGGGAGAGAAGCATCAATGTGTGGTTGCCTCTCGCGTGCCCCCTACTGGGGATCTGGCCCACAGCCCAGGCATGTGCTCTGACTGGGAATCGAACCAGCAACCCTTTGGTTCACAGGCCGGTGCTCAGTCCACTGAGCTACACAAGCCAGGGCATGGAAAATCAAGGTAATCTTATGGGGCAAAATAAAACTCATTAGTTTCTAGTAGTAGGTGTTGAACTGTGACAAAAAAAAGGCTCTCTTAACCAAATCCTGTTTCCCTTTCTGTGTACACAAGGAAACTACATTTCCAAGCCTCCCTTACAGCTATCAGAGATCACATGACTGAGCTCCGGCTAACGGGTTGTAGACATAGAAAGCCAATTACTTACTGGCTTGGATGAAACTTACTACATAATTTTCTGCTCAGTCTCTTTTCCTCTGACAAGAGCCAACAAAGAGTCACCCCCCGCCCCAAACCATCATCAGACTTTGGTGACAGCAAAAAATAAATTTTTGTTACAATAGGCCACTAAGATTTTGAGGTTATTTTATTACTGTTGCGTAGTTTAACCTACCGTGATTATAATTGTAGGCAATAAGAGAACCTGTAGAGAAATTACATAGCTTTGAGCTGTCTTACATATTCAAATTATATCCAGACTGCCTTTAACTAGGTCTGTTAATATTCATTATGATTTCATGAACACTACAGGCCTTTCTAATTCTCTGTCCTCCCAACATCTCTGCAAGTTAGGCAGACAGTATGAAACTCAGACTCAGAGAAAGTCCGTACCCGAATTACAGCCACACAACTGGTTAGGGGGCAGGTTGGAATCTGAGCCAGAGTTGCCTAACACCAGAACTCTTTTCTCCTGTTCCTCCATCTGCCTTTTTAGGCTTTTAAAGGGTATCTTTGTTTGGGTTCCACCAGAGACAAGGATCAGTGCAAGTAGTTTATTTGGGAAGTGATCCAAGGAAATACCTGTAGAGAAATAAGAGGAAAGAGAAGACAGTCAATAAAGGCTACGTTATCGAGCCAGTTACCCCTAGGGGCACCCGGGTCTCAGCTGGAGAGGAAAGCCCTGGGAGTTAAGTATTGAACACATTCCTCAGGTTATACCTCCATAGGTGTGAGAGAGCTGGGGATTAATAGAGCATTAGTCCTCAAATTTTAACTTATATCAGAATCACCAGAGGGCTCGTGAAAACAGATTGCTGGGCCCTGCCCCCAGCTCTCCGATTTAATAGGTCTGAGATGGAGCTTGATAGTTTGCATTTCTGACAAATTTCCAGATGATACTGATGCTGCTGTTATGAGTGTTTCCATGTGGAATTTCTTTCTCAGAATTTCCCCGGGAAGCATGTGCTTTTCTGAGTTCCAGATCTGAAGATAAACCCATTGAGAAATTGGGAAAATAGGGGAAAGCGTTAAAATTCTGTAAGAACGGAAGTTTAACTATCAACTTAGAGACTTTATCTTTTCAAAGGAATTCACTGATGTAAAGTCAAAAGCAAGAACAAAAGTGTGAGTAAAAGCTTATATACAGAACGAAAGGTCAAGGTCAACATTTCCAGGAACAGAGGTAGAAGCACACAGAAGAGAAGTGGCTCTGATATAATTAGCCATGTGTAGTGTTTGTGACCCTGCCCATTGTTAATGGTGCGTCATTCTTGCAAATAAAATAAATATTTATAAATTTATACCAATAGCTATACTTTGCACAAATCCTATGGTTTGTACATTAGAATAACAAGTTTTCGAGCCAAATAATTTCTTACACTGGCAGCTTAGCATGTGATTCTGGGTAGTACTCTTAACCTTGTTATGCATTCTTAATATTCAGATAACATTCAAGCAACATGAAATAATTTTGTTGACATCTCTAGTCTTTGAACACTCATTGTAAGCTGCAGCTCTTTGTAAAGACTACTAAACTTAATGTTTATTATGCATTAAAGATTTTAGCTCTTCGTAACAATGAATAAAGGGTATGAAGAACATCGAGATATTTACAGAGTAATTTATCATTTGAGTAATTCCTGAGAATCCAAAGTATTAAATGTATTGTTTCAAATGTTGGAGAACTTGGAAACACTCTTGTACACCAACAGCCATCTCTTATCATTGGAGAGTATTCAAAGAGAGGGCCAGCAACCTGACCTGCCCTCTGCTGTTGGGCATGGAAAAGTGAGCTCTGTCTAGCAGAGAAAGCCAGGGGGATTATGGAGGCGTGACAGGTACAAGACGGTGCAGATGTTGGGGGAAGAGTTAGACTGAATTACTTTTTTAAAATAGCTTTATGTAGTATTAATACACAACACTAGCAAAATAATTTCAGTGAAAATTAGGAGAAAAGACATGAATAAGAAAATCACCAAAAAGGTGTGCCTGCACCTTTTATGTTTTATATGTTTTAAAAGTTCATCTCTGCCAATTTTTTTAAAATTCTAATTGCACCTATAGCAAGATACTATTTGTCACCCACGAGACTGGAGAAGACTGAGAAGATTAGTAATTTTCGGTAGTAAGGACAGTGTGGAAAACAGGCACTCTTATACACTGCTGGTGGGAGTGCAAATTAACACAACTGTTGTGTATGAGAAATTTATTAAACATATTTATATCTCTTACCCTAACAATTCAATTTCTAGGACTTTTTCCTAAGAAAATAATTATTAATGTACACAAAGATTTAGCCATATGATGCTCAAGGTGTTCTATACAGGGTTTTTAAATTATATCTAAACATTTAAAATAGGGATGATGTAACTGTCACATGTATTAAACTAAATACTGTGCAGCTAATAAAAATTACAGAAGCATAATTAATGACATAGGGTGCACCTTCTTTAAAGCCTGATATCAAGGGGTGGGGTACGGGGTGAAGGTCACTCCGAAGACACGTGTCAAAAGGTGTGGATACAGAGAGGGGTGATGCTGTGGGGCCAATAGTTCAATCTGCCATGATCATCATGCTAATTCTGTTTTCAGTATGTTTCGTGGTTATTGTTCATTCTCAGGGGCTCAGCAGAGTCTGTATTGAATATACTGCCTCCTACTTTTGTAAACAAATAAGATTGTTTCTTCTTATTTATTTTTATGGACAATGGATTGAAAGGCATCACTGTGGTCTCTGAGTATCACCAGGGCCAGCATGTTACAAGATCTTAGTTCTACCCTCTTTGTACCAGCTAGGAGTACTTTTGGCTGTAGTAAGAGAATTCATAGCTAACAGTAGTTTAAACAATAGAGAAATTCAGATGTTTTACATAACAAAGTCTGGGGGTCCCAGGTTTCCTGTACAGGCTCAGTGAAGCCTTCAAAGATGCAGGGTCTTTCTATCATTCTGTTCTGTCATCGTCAACCTGTGCGTTTTCTGCCTCAGGTTGCTGCCTATGATCACGTGATGGCTGCTGCTGTTCTACGGATGAGAGCATCCCATGCCTACACTCAAGGCAGGAAGAAGACTAAAGGGGCTGTACCAGAAAGTATTCTCTACACATTTGTCCCTTTGTAAGGAAAAAGGATTTTTTCCAGAAGTTCCCAGCTGGCTTCTGGCTATAACTGTGTCACATTGGGCACCTGTAGCTGTAGGAGAGACCGAGAATGTAAGTACAATATTTTTTTTTAAACCTCTTTAATAGAAAGTGGCAAAAGTGGGGAAGAGTGTTGGGATGGCCACTGTGTACCAGTTGACACCACCTGCCATACTTCATCACTGTGCTGAGAGATTACATCAGGGCTGTATAATCCTAACCTTAGATGCTTCCAGCAGGTTTTCGGATTCCTATCTATGTTGAACAGGGGAAGGGTTAATCCCCATTCTCAGTGAAGCCTTGGCTTAGACCTCCTGTGCGTTTACGAGTTAAGTAGGCTTTTCCCACCACTTTGAGATTCTGTTTTTCATTGTTTTTTTGTTTGAGAGATGGTTTATTATCCGAGGAACTATAGTATATATAATCCTAACAATAGGGAAATTATGTAATTACTTTGAATAACTGAAGCAGACAAGAAAACCATCCAGAACCTTTATTTTTAAAAGTCATCACTGAACTTAGGATGTCCAGCTGCAATGGAGTTTACTGCGCCTCTACCTTTGGGATGGATCCCGGCTGTTATTGAACTCCCCAGGCAGCAAACACTGAAAAGAGAGACTCAATATGAATGAAAAACATATACATCTATACACAAAACCTTTTGCCTGACCATCGTTGATACAACTAAAGTCTGTTTCTATTTACTTGCGAAGAGAAGAATGAGTTTCCCCTTTATTTCTTAGAAAAATTCTAAAAAAAAATGACATCCACATGCAGTGTCTTCTTCACTAGGGTCCCATCAAATTAAAATTACTCAATCTCCCCAATTCAGACACAAATTTATCTTGTTACAATATAGAAATTAGGGCCAAAAAATATATAACCTGAAAACTAGAGTGAATAAGAATGCACACTCTTGTCCACATGCCAGTAGACCAAATTTTTTAAGTTGCCAGCTCTCTGAAAATGTTTTCATCCATATATTATGAAGGAAAAGGAAAAGGCCCAGAAAACAAAAGGAATTCTTACCAAAATTAATTTTATTTTATTTTGGCATTTGCGTTCATGGGCAATTCTAAGTTTCTATGTCTTATTTGTATGATATAAAGGAATTCGATGACTGGTGCTTAAATATACCCGCTTAACATACCCATATACGTGGAGGTCCATTACTTCTTCAGTGAGACCATTTCCACCTATGACCAAGCCATACTGCACAGCAGCCCCAGTCAGTGTGATTCATTACTGACTACTTCAAAGTTCAATCTAGTTTGTGCCTTGAGAAATTCAAATACTTCACTCAATTGGTAACTGACGGATGGGGCTAAGATATTGCCCCATGATAGCTGATATTTATTGAGTTCTTACCCAGTGTCAGGCATTATTCTACGTGTTTTACATGTATCATCTCACTTAGTCTTCAGGACAATGCTACAGCTATGTGTTATTATTATTAATATTATTATTATTATATCTGTTTGGGAAATTCATACACAAATAAAAGCATTGTCAATAGGAAGCGAATGTTTCTAAATGCCCTTCTCCAGCTGTTTTTCTCATCTTTACGAATTGGGAAAAGGATGTATTCAAAACTGAAGCACCCCATCCTCATCCAGAGTCCCATAAGGTGTGGGCCAAAGGTAGATTGGAAATGACCAGTCTGTACAGAGGTGGCACAGCGTCTGAGGTTCTTCTAGCCTTGCTTTGCTCTGTCATTGCCACTTCCCCGAAGATCCAAATTGGGTGCAGAATAGCTTTTAAGGCTAATCCATCTATGTGGTAGACTATATGTATGTGCTTTCATAATTTTAAGATGTAACGGAAACGTGTTCTCATTTCAATTTGAAATTCAGCATCTTAATACATTAGAGCAAAGAGTGTCATGTTTTAACAAAATACCATATAATGACCCAGTTGAGGTAGGGCTTTCAGTAGACGGCGTATGCTAGATTTGACCTGCCCGTGAAGATCCACCCCACAAGGGTGGCAACCATATCAGTTCTCTATGACAAGTACCTTATTGTCACTCCCAGGTACTGACCACTGCTGTCTATTAGGGGACAACACATGTTCCAAGGTACGGCACCCAGGTTCTCTTTCTTTGGGATAAGAGTTGGGATTCAGAAAAGGACAGGAATCCTCCGTGTCTGGCTTGAACTGAGAACTTGGAGATTTAGGGGTTGTGGAGGGATGACCCTGAGCACAGAGAAACACAGATAACTGAGGAAAGAAAGAAAAGAAGAAAACACATGACCAGGGAGAAGCAGTGCTGAGAGACCAAATGGTATAACACGGCAGGAGAGACAGGGTTGGGAAGAGACAGACTGCTTTCTACGTGTTTGGACAAAGGTCTGACATATATCCATCATTACAGTATTGTACAAAGTAGGTTCACTATCTTAAAGATCCTCTGTGCTCTGCTCGTTTGTCCTTTCTTCCCTGCACCCCCTGGCATCCACTGATCTTTTTACTGTCTCCAGTTTTGTCCTCTCCAGAATGTGATATAGTTGAAATTATATAGTATGTAGCCTTTTCAGATTGGTTTCTTTCACTTAAAAAGATGCATTTTAGTTTCCACTCTGTCTTTTCAGGGCATAATAGTTCGTTTCTTTTTAGCCGTGAATACTATTCCATTGTCTGGATAGACCACAGTTCATTTACACATTCACCTCCTGAAGGACTTCTTGGTTTCTTCCAAGTTTTGGCAAATATGAATAAAGCTGCTGTAAACATCTGTGTACAGATTTTTGTGTAGACACAAGTTTTCAACTCCTTTAGATAAATGTGGATAAATGCCAAAGAGGGTATCACTGGGCCATATAATAAGGATGTTTTTACTTTTTTAAGAGACCACCATACTGTCTCCCAAGGTGACTGCACCATTTTGCATTCCCAGCAGTAATGGATGAGAGTCCCTGTCGCCCCACGTCCTTGCTGGCCCTTGGTGTTGGCAGCGCCCTGGGTTTCACCGTTCTGATCAGCGTACAGTGGTATTTCATAGTCGTTTTAATTTGCATTTTGCGATGTGGAGAATCTCTTCATATGCTTATTTGACATTTGTTTATATTCTTTGGTGAGGTGTCTGTTAAGGTCTTTGGCCCATTTTTAAATCAAGTTGTTTTCTTATTGTGGAGTTTTAACAGTTCTGTGTATATTTTGGATAGCAGTCCTTTATCAGATGGGTCTTTCGCAAATATTTTTCTCCCAGTCTGGGGCTTGTCTTCTCATTCTCTTGACAATGTCTTTTGCGAGGCAGAAAATTTTAATTTTAATGAAGTCCAGCTTGTCAATTATTTCTTTCATGGATCATGCTTTTGGCATTGTATCCAAAAAGTCATTGCCAAACCCATGGCCATCTAGGTTTTTTACTATATTATCTTGAGAGAGTGTTATAGTTTTCTGTTTTACATTTAGGTCTGTGATCCACTTTGAGTTCATTTTGGATATGATTACAAAAAGGAAACACAAGGGATCCTTGCACTTGTGGTATTGGTGGTGGATACACAAACCTACACCTGTGGTAAATTGTATAAAATTAATACACATGCACAAGTATACGTGCAACTGGGGAAGTCTAAACAAGGTCAATAGATTGTATCTCTGTCTATATCCTGATTGTCATATTACAGTGTAGTTTTGTAAAATACTGTCATTGGGGAAAATGGGTATAGTATACAGGGTTTGCTCTGTATTATTTCTTATAACTTTATATGAATCTGTAATTAGCTAAGTAAAAAAGAACTACAGGTTAAACCCAAGAACTAAGCTACGTGGCCTCTAGAATCACAGGCTTAGTGTTAGAGGTGGGAAAGTCCTTAACATAGCATTTCCCACATCCTGTTCTCAGAAGAGTAGTCCCATATCATACTCTATGAAAAAAGGAAGTTTGCAGTCAAATAAACAGAGGACACTGTATAATTCAAATGTCCTCCTGGAGATTTACTATACTTAGGAGAATAATAAAAGTTCTGTAAATTTCTGCACATTAGTCACCTATGGCCATGGTCATACTGGGTTGCAAACATCCTCAGAATCTCAATGGCATAAAAAAATAAACTTTACTGTTTTGTTGGAGCGTTGCTGATCTAGGGCTGGCATGGCTAGGGTGATTTGCTTCCGCTGCATATGACTGACATTTTCCTCTTTAACTGTGTGTTTCCCCAAATTATTTCATTGTTCTAGGTTCTGGGGATAGTGGTGATCAAAGTAGATGTAATCCTAACCATGTGGTTAGGCAGGTAGAGAACCAAATTATCACAGAAACAAGACTCTAAATACATACTGTAATAAGTGCTGTACAAAGGAACTATATGGAGGACTGTAGAGTATATAAAACAAGGTTCTGACACCGTCCAAGAGAGCAAAGTTGGTGTGGGAAGGTTTTCAACAGAAGCAACATTTGAACTGATGTCTGAGAGATGAGTAAGCATTAATGAGAAGAAGCATGGTGGCAACTCTGTCCGAAGCAGTATGACGCATGTAGAATGGCCCATGGCTCATTTATTGTCATTGTGGCTGAAGTGTGGAGAGTAAGGAGAAGAGAGGTATGATGTAAAACCATAAAGGAGGCATGGGCTGAATTAGATGGAGCCTTGGGGTTCATGGGGCAGTTTCAGAACTTCGTTTTAAAGGCAAAGGAAGCCACTAAATTATACTAAACAGACAAGGAACATGACCAGTTTTGTGAGAGTGCAGTGAGGAGGAGAGGGGATGAGAGAGAAGAAGGGAAAAACAGTCAGAGGGCTTTTACTCTACTTTCTCGTAAGTTCTGTAAACATGCTTTAGTCATGGTTAGAGAAATTCTGTAGCAGACATAGACTTGCTGGTACATTGTAAACATTCCCTGTAACTATTGCTCTGGAATCAAAGGCACATATTTATAGCATTCCCAGCCTGGGAGTATTTAGATTGTGCCCTTAGGCTGAGGAGAGGACACACATTGGGCAACCCCCAAGGGTGGGTTAGAGGTTGTGTTTTATACTTTTCATTTGCTTTTACATGCATGACACAATTTCCTTCTTAAGATAAACCTATTAGGGTTGTGATTTTTTACTTAGCAAAAGATAGAAAAATTAGATTCAACTGTGATTCTAAAATCACTCCTCATGTCCTCAAAGTTTTGGAACATATTATAGCACCTCAACTAATTTTCTGCTTGCAGTGAAAGCTTAAGCATCTGTCATTCATGTGGCTGAACCATCCACTACTCTCAAGAGAATAACTGAGCATGTTCCCAATAACAGGATAAGTCAAAGAGCCACTCATCCAAAAAAGGCACTGGGGAGGGGGACTAATGGAGACTTCAGGTTGAGGGGCCAGAAATAGTTCCCAGGGAAGCCTGGGGGGATCAACAGCTGGAGGAGGGGAATAGGTAAGATGGCATGTTCCAAAGGCTGGCAGCGGGCAGAGTGGCGGCTGAAACGTAAAATAAATAATTTCCCTCCCCTTGGCTTATGAACCACCTACTTCAGAGTAAGAGAAGCCCTTGAGGTAGCCAGCAATTCTCAGGAATGTGGAGAAGTACAGTGGTCCCCCCTTATCTGCAGTCTCACTTTCTGTGGTTTCAGTTACATGCGGTCAGCCATGGTCCAAAAGTATTAAATGAAAAATTCCAGAAATAAACTATTCATAAGTTTTAAATTGTGCACCATTCTATGTAATGTGATGAAATCTCGCTCCATCCTGCTCCATTCTTCCCAGAATGTGAATCATCCCTTTTTCCAGGGTATCTGGGGAGGGGTGGAGAAGAGAGGGAGAGAGAGAGAGAGAGAAGGAACCCATTCACAGAACTTTTATTAGTATATTGTTATAATTGTTCTATTTTATTATGAGTTATTGTTAATCTCTTACTGCGCCTAATTTATAAATTAAAATTTATCAAAGGTATGTATGTACAAGGAAAAACATATAGGTTGTTGGTAACATCTACGGTTTCAGGAATCCACTGGGGGTCTTTGAGCACATCCCAAGCAGAAATGGGGCGGGGGGGGCAACTATAGAGTGCTTCCATCCACCCCACCCATTCTCACTCCTGGGAGATGCAGTGAGAGCTTCAGGACGGCAGCTTGTGGAGAGAAGGAGCCCAAGCAGAAAGGCAACGCACATGTTCTCGTTGCACTGAGCTGGCTGTAACCCTTTAGTGGGTTAGGACTCCCATCCACCAACTGCTGCGAGTTTTGGCCCCTAACAGCTCAGAGCTGCCCCTTTCTCTGAAGATTTGTCCTCAGCTGAGAGATAAATGCCTCATCTGGAAGTTAAAGCAGCCTTCCCAACACCTGGGGTCCACTGCTAATGACCTCCTGGCATGGGGATATAAAAGGCCAGTCCCCTTGCCTCAGAGTACTGCTTACATACCTTGAATATCTAATTCTGTAGAGCTGTTTGTGCTCCAGGGCTTCCCATGGGATCCGATTGAAGCTAGTCTCCAGTCCAGCCCACGTTCTTTGTTAGTTGCCACCTGCCCTCCCTGGCTTCCATCACTGCCTCTTGAGAGCTCTCCTTCCACGAACCTCCGACTTGGTCTCAGGCTTTGTTTCTAGGGAACCAATTCTAAGACAGGGCTTTGACCAGTTACCTAAAATTTCTTCTAAGAATAATTAACTGATTAACATAAATCTGG
>PVJD01018185.1:0-15300 GCA_004026545.1 Mormoops blainvillei | reverse complement strand
CGGCCAGTGGAGTGTGTTATTGGGGGACAAGATTCAGGAGAGCAGCGAGCAGGGCGGACACTTGGGGGACCCCTTCTGGGGGAGAGCTCAGGGTCTGCTCAGCGGGGGCCCCGGGAAACGCCCAGCTTCTAGGTGGGGCTAGTGAGCCAGGCAGCCTGGAAACGGAGTAACTTCTCAGGGCAGGAAGCCCCAGTTGAAATGATCTGTTTCTTTTTGAATTAAAATAAAAGAAAGAGGAGTGAGCAAGTGGGATGACGTAATGGAGACACGCAGAGCGGCAAGAGAATGAATTAATTATTGCCATTGGATCAATAATAGAAGTCAAATGGGGGAAAAGGCAGGAATAAAGATGTGGGGCCAATTCTTTCTGCAGCACAGAAACTATGGTCAAAGCTGGTTCCAACAGAAAACAGAGAATGTTTGAATGCTAAGGAGGTGTTACATGCCCAGAAGGAGGTTAAATACGCGTTGGTCAGAGAAGTTTGTGAGTGATCAGCTCTCTCAGGTGTGACTGTCCATTCACAGAAAAGGAGAAACCGGGAAACAACTGTACACTGTTTGGTTTCTCGTATATTTTTTAAGAAGGAAAAAAGGTAAAAGTTTTACACCGAATGAGTGGCAGTTATTATTTAACAGATAAAAGTGAACATAATGGAAAATAATTTACATTTATTAATTAGGAAAATTGTCCCATGATTGTGAATTTTTATTTCAAGTAGTGGGGCTAGTTTTCATGATTTACGTATGTTTCTATTGAAACTCCTTGTTGATTGGGGCCCAGTGATCAGGAAGTAGCAATCGCTCTACACTCATTAGTCACATATTGGTATGTCACAGGGCAGTAAATAAATCGGACTAAAATTCAGTGAAATTTCTAGGGGCCCAACCACGTGGGGCACATTGAGATGCACCTTCTAAGGTGAAGGGCGTGAGCTTGAATCTGCCCCTCCTGCGGCCACAGCGGGGCACAGTGCCCGCCGGGCTGCGTCGGATCTTGGAGGCAACACGTTCCTCACTTGGATTGGTTACTCGGCCTGTTGATCACATTCCTCATTTTGAGTGGGACCAGGACAGGAGAGGTCTCTGCGCAAGTCCCGGGCCGCTGCTCGGACGCTGGGCCGTGTCGCCCAGCAGGTCCCGAGGTGCGCGCAGCCTTGACGGCAGGCGGGAGCGCTGCTTGGAACCTCTGGCCGCCCTGCAGGCGGACCGCAGGGCAGGCCCTTGGGATCTGAGAGCAAAGCCCTGCCACCCCCCACAGATAACCACTCTCTCAGAAACAGCGAGAAACAGCTCTTGGCCTGTCACTGGTCCTCAGTAGAGACTGAATGTTTAACCGGCGGCCGCCTACGTGCTGCCTAAGCTGCCCCTCAGAACTAGGTGCCACCTGACCCAGCGAGCACACCGAAGGGCGAGCACAGCACTCTGTCATCCATGGACGTGGTCCATACGGGCTGCGGCCCCAGCCGGCCCTGAAGGCACAAGTAATGTACATGGAGAAGTGACCCCCGTGCCCAGGGCTCCCCTCCCGCTGCGCTGCCTTCTCTCCCGCAGCCTGTACCAGTGGCCTCGTGGGGAACTCCTGGCAGTCAGCTGACACAAACAAGATGAGACGTGGGCCTGCTTTACAGATGGCTCCCATGCAATGAACCATGATGGCCAGACGAGGTGCTTGCTGTAGGCAAAGGGCACGTGCAGCGGGTTGTGCAGAAGGTGGTCAGGTGTCGGAGAGCACCATGTGACCGGGGCAGCAGGGAGGGCTGCACCGACAGCCTCCTCACTCGGTCAGGCACGCGTTTGTGTGTATGTGTGTTAAGCAGATGGTTTTGCTGGCTTTCCTCTGTTATCATGCAACATAAGACACATTGACTGCATCACAGTATTTAAGTTATGCAACACTAAGAAACATCATGCAAAGACTTTACTTCCTCTTCTGTGGAAGAAGCCAGTGTCTTGTCAGCTGTGTGCAGGACAGCCGTATCACGTTAGGTAGAATTACAACCTGGTTATCGCCTTTATTTGCATATTAGGTATGGTCTACCGAGATGCACGTGGGTGCCAGGTAGACAAGGGGGGGGCTTGTGATGGCTGACTCTGTGTGCCCTCTTGCCTGGGCTGCAGAGTGCCGGCAGGAGGTCTCGTCAAGCGCTACTCCAGGTGTGTCTGTGAGGGCGGTTCCGGCTGCGATTAGCATGTGAATCTGTGACCTGAGCAAAGCAGATCGCACTCTGCCGTGTGGGTGGGCCTCATCCGACGCATGGAGGGACCAAATTAAACAAAAAAGGGTTCAATGACTTCTGCCTGCCTGACTGCTTATCTGTCTTCTGTCCCTGGACAGGAAGTCACCTCTCTGGTACCTCGGGCCCTCAGGCCTTTGGACTCAAACTGAAGCAACACCGCTGGCTGTCCTGGGTCGCGAGCTGCTGAGGAGATGGCTGACCACGGGCCCCTCAGCCTCCCTAATCCCGCGAGTCGGCTCCTTACGTTAAATCGCACGTGTGATGTAAGTACGAGCGTAGAGACAGCCACGCCCCGTGGGCGGAGGCTCTGGCGGTCGCTGCCTTTGTGGTGCTTGCGATATTGTATGTGAAGAGCGGGGAGGGATGGAACGACACACCAGAAACGAACAGCCGATGCACTTAAAACGTAAAAGGAAAAGTTGTACATTTTCGCTCCTTATTTTCCCAAGTTTTTAGAGTATAATATACAATGCTATCAGAAAAATAAAACCTCCATTTTAAAAGAAAAAATTGGAGAAAGGTACATTTACCTGGGAAAGTTCATTGATAAGAATATTGTGAGGAGGATAAACTTTGCGTACACCACTCATTATTACAGAAAAATGCAAAAGAGTTCGAGACCGTTACAGGGCTGCCTTCTAACTACGTAGAAAATACTGCATTGTCTCTGTTCAGACACCTTCCTTGAAAGACCTGGAATCAATTAATACGAGTTCCGTATAGAAACGTGGAAGTGTTGAATTTTGTCAAATGCTTTTTCTGCACCTGTGGAGAAGATACTGCGATGTTTAGTCTGCACTCTGCCCACGGGGCACACCACGGTGCTAGGCCACCTGTGTCGGACCATCTTTGCATTCCAGGGATGACTCCCCGGCGATCACGGTGTGTGGCCGTGTCTCTGTCATGGAGGGGCTGGCCTGGACTTGGCTGGCTAACGTTTTGTTGAACAACTTTCTGCCCGTGCTCATCAGGGTCAGTGGCCTGCGCTTTTCTTTCTTGAGGTGTTTGCATCTGGCCTTGGCGTCAGGGCGGTGCCAGTCTCACAGAGTGAGTTTGGAAGGGCCCATTTTCTGTTCTCTCGGAAGTGCTTACGGAAGGCTGGCATGAATTCTTGGTCGAGTGTTTGGTAGGATTCCTGCGGAGCCCTCCAGCCGCGGGCGTTCCTGCACTGGGAGGCCCCTGGTCGCCGGCTCGGCCTCCGTTTTGGGGGTGGTTTGCTCAGGCTGTGCATTTCCTCAGTTCGGCCTTGGCAGGTTGTATGTTTCTAGGAATTTTCTCATTTCTTCTAAGTTGTCCAATTGGTTGGTGTATAATTATTAACAATGGTCCCTTATAATTGTTTTTCTTTGGCATCAGATGTAATGTCTTCTGTTTAACTATTGATTTAATTGTTCAGTATTCTCCCTTTTCTTCTCAGTTAATCTAGCTCAGGTTTGTCGATTTTGTTTATCCTTTAAAAAAAACCCAACTCTTAATTTGTTGAATTTTTTTCTTGTTTTTCTATTCTCTATTTTATTGATTTCCGCTCTGATCTTTATTACTTCTTCCTTTTTCTAACCTCAAGCTACCTTGTTCCTCCTTTTTCTAATTCCTTGAGGTATAAAGTAAGTTTTCTTTCTGAGATCTTTCTTCTTTTTCAGTGTAGGGGTTTATCATTGTCGGTGTTTATCATTGTAAACCTCCCTCTTAAAACTGCTTTTGTTACATCCCATAAGTTTTTATATGTTGTGTTTTCTTTTCATTTACCTTGAGATATAAGCAAACTGGTGTGTCAGCAGCTCCAGGAGCGAATGCAGTGATGTAACGAAATAAGTCGGTTGTTTTACTGATCAGCTTGTTAGGAGCGCCTGCACGAAGCTGCACACACTCCTTTGACTCTGATCGCATCCTCGAGTGTGTGGGCAGATCTGGGGCTTTGGTCAAGCCTCGGGGGCTTGGGCGTGCAGCGTACAAAGACGTCTGTTGGTAAATGCCCAATGTGTCGGAACCCAAAGCTGTCGTGTTGGCTCCTGTAGCGCCTCTGGGTTGTTACAAAGAGTGGTTTTAGGAGCCCTGTATTTCCCTAGAAAGTCAGCTCTTCCATCAAACGAGCCTTCTGGGGTTGGGCTGCGAATGAGCTTTACAGAATTACATGGACGCTCTGCCATGAGACAGGGCGGGGACCTACGGCGTCCCAGGCTTCCTACGTGGATCATGTACTTAGCTTCCTGTTATACGCAAAGGTAGTGGCCCGTATGTAAACCAATGGGACCCCAGCTAAGCATCCCTTCGCCTCCAGCCCTGGAGCAGCAGAGGCAGGACGAGCAGTCCTGGCCGCGTGCTGCCACTACACACCCAGGCAACGCGCGCGGAAACGCGCTGGACAGCAGACAGCTTGGGGTCGCCGTGAGCCTCGCCTCGCCTCGCTGGATGACGCACACCAGGCCAGGCGGCAGGGCTGGGGTTCCTATCCAGAGCGTGGGGCTCCCTGTGAGTTGAGGGGGTCAGGACTGGGTGGGGCGTAGGTGGCTGTCCAGGGCAGAGTTCCAGAGGGAAGAAGCAAAGGTGAACAAAGGCACAGGGACGCCTGCATGCGTCAGGTGGGGTTCCATGTGCCATGCAAAGGGGTCACAGGGCAGGGGGTGCCCGGCCAGCTGGGGCACAGAGCAGAGTTCGTCACTGGGGTTGGAGGGGAGGTCATGAAGGGTCAAAGGTCAGTAGCAGCGGTGGGCTGTTCCTGGACCAAAGGCTGCTGCAGACCCACCACGAGCAGCTTTAAGTTGTGCCTCTAACGCCAGGGCACCGTGTGATTCGCGGGCCTTTTTTTGGCTGTGGAGACATCACTGAATCTCTGCTACTTTGCATTGGCATGTGCACAGACGCCCCCGCCCCCGTGTGTGGGTCACTGCCCACATAGAGACCCATGACTGGAGTCCAGCCGACCTGCTCCAGTGCAGCCTCATTGCGATGAACTCTGCAAACGGGGTTTCCTAACACGGTCACACTAACAGATGGACGTGGATTTGGGGGGATGCTTCTGCGAAAGCCATTCTGAGCTCAAAGGCACAGAGCGAGCCCGGGATGGGAGCCCCCCCTGTGCCACAGTTTGCCGGCTGTGCTCTGGGTGCTGCAGCTCCCAGCCAAAGGAACGGCGACTGAAACCGTTATTCCCCATAGGAGCTCACTGGGGACCAGCCCTCCCAGTTAGAAGGGCTGAGTGAGGTGGAGTGAACTCTAATGACATCGAGGGGAGAACGTTTCTGTCAACTCGGGAAAAGCCACCAGACTTCAAAATGCTTAGTGTTTTTATTTTTAGTTCAACTCCCCTGCTCCTCAATTAATGATGTGTTTGTATGTTAACCTCTGAATTCACCGTTGAAAAGTTCAGATAAAAGAATTCTGACACCAGGGTAAGATAATGAAAATGTAGCCTCCAGTTGCACTGACAGAGTCAGAGAGAATGTTAAATAGTAAGGAAATTACAGTAAGAAAAAAGCAGGTATATGATTTTTAATTACAGTTTCTTACTTTCATTGTTCTCATCTCCAGCGAGTACACCGCGTCCCCAACTGCCTGTTTCCTCTCATCAGTTTCTTGGCTTTATCCTGATTTCATTCAGGTAAAATCCTAGACATAGACACTTGGATCAACTGCATTATTTAAAAAAAACAAAAAACAAAAGCTTTCATATTTCATAACATTTTCACATTTGCAGAAAAAGGGTCAGGAGAGCCATGAGATTCCCCGGGTGCCCACATCCCGTGTCCCCGCCACACGAACGAGCCCACAGTGACGCTCGTGTCATTAATGAAGCCCATGCTGCATTCGGGTTCGCGTAGCTCTTGCCTGCCATCCCTTTCTGCCCTCTCTGTAAATCGGTCGCCGCCTTCGGGCGTCCGGCTCTCAGCGCCCACCCTGGTGAGTGAGCCTCCCTTCCCTTGCTCTGCCGACTCGGGACGCTTGGAGGCGTGCTGGCCAGGCGCCGTGCGGACTGCCCCTCTTCCCCTGGCTGTCCGAAGTTCCCTCATGATTAGACATGGGTCATGGGTCTGGGAGAAGACCCCAGAGGCAACGTGTCCCCTGCATCCCATCATTCCAAGGGTACGGACTGTCACTGGTGATGCTGGCCTTGAACACTGGCCGAGGTCGGGTTTGCCAGGCTTCTCCTGCCTAAAGGTTACCCTTCGCCACCTCATCCTGCGCCTTGGAAGGAGGTCCCTGGGCACAGCCCACACCTGGGCACAGCCCACATGTAAGGAGGTCGCCTCCTTGAATCGAAGTGTCTATGTAAATTATCTGGAATTCCTCTGCACAGATAATTTGCATATTTCTGTCATTTATTCATTTATTCACACATTTATTTATATCCTTTTAGACTCTTGGTTATCTGCCTTCTATGTTGGGTCGCAGTACAATACTAAGTTATTTATTTTCTTCGAATTCTTCTAGCTTTGGCTGCTTAGAACTCTTTGGTTTGGCTATGGTGTCCTTTTGACAAATGGTCATTTTTTTTTAAGGTTTATTTTGAGCACTGCATTATTTTTTGTCCCTACAAAGTGCTCCAGGCTATCTTGCATATTTCCGGCCTGTCTCGGAATCAGCTGTTCCTGCAAGAAACCCTGGCTCTTTCCAGAGGAGGACGGGACTGGACACCCAGATTGGATGCTGTGTGCATTCACAGCTGTGATGTTTTGCTTCCAGGGCCTTGTAGCTGATGGAGCCGGGAGGCATTTTATTACATATCAATATAAAAAACATGTATTATTTGCAAAATATGGAGGTCTTCGCTATAACAGAGAAAATGGGATTTCTCTTGACCTCAGGCCCTTTGTTGTAAAATCTTTCTCCCTGGACTTTAAGATGTAGTTTTCCCCCTATTATCATCAGATGGTCTGAAAAGAATGCAATTCTCTTCCTGTCTTTTTGTAACATTGTCCATAACTTGGGTGGCAAGTGTGAGAAAGATGAACACGTCCACCCATGGCGGGCCACGGAGGTGGCTCAGGAATCGGTTTCCGCTCCCTTGCAGGTGTGGCCGCACCTGCCACTGTCTCAGGGCCTGTGCGGCCAGGGAGCTTCCAGGAAGGACATGACTATGACCGCCACAAATGTGATATCCCTGGTCAACACATACTAGGGACGGGATTTGTGAGAAAGTGGGCACGTTCTGGACATTCAGATCATTTTTTCTTGTTAGAAATAAATGGCTCATGCGCTGGCTGGTGTAGCTCAACGGATTGAGTGTCGGCCTGTGAACCAAAGGGTCGCCGGTTCGATTCCCCAGTCAGGGCACATGCCTGGGTTGTGGGCCAGGTCCCCAGTAGGGGGCAGGTGAGAGGCAACCACACATGGATGTTTCTCTCCCTCTCTTTCTCCTTCCCTTCCCCTCTGTCTAAAAATAAAATCAAGTCTTTAAAAAAAAGAAAAGAAATAAATGGCTCACAGTCCTCTTTGCCTTGCCAACATGCTGTAGGCTCAGCTTTTCCAGGTTTTATTTTTTTATGCTATTGTATCTGAGACAAGTTTTTAAAAATTCAAAAGTAATTACCATCTACAACCTAAATCTATTGAGCAAAGCAATGGCGTGGAGGTCAGTAATCAGCTGACCCCAGAACCCCGCCGTGAAAGAGAACCCTCGCTTTAGCTCAGCCCTCCAATTTTGCTTCTGGATTCAACCCACCCCGACTGGTGCTTCACAGCCCGTTTTGAGCAGAAGCTTGAAACATGTCAGTGATCCAACAGAATTCAGCAAGAGCAAAAGGTCGCATAATGAATGCCCTTAGCCGTGGCCATTGTAATAGTTTCTTAACCAAGTTTGTTCAGTAAATGAATTGATCAAGATCAACATAACCTTAATTTCCCACCGTGTTACGTTGATATGAAAATGCTGACATGGTAACCTTTAGTGAGAGATTTGAACTCACAACCTCGAACCATCCCCTGTGATGGCAGAAGGAAGTTGGGACATCTCCTCCAGGCACGCTGCTCGTCCTTGTCACCATCAGCCACCCTTTACAAAGTGTGAAAAAAATTTGTGCTTTACCCATCTGTCTGTTTTCTCTTTCTTGTATCCTTGGAAGTATTGAGAAATGTCATATTAGTCATAAACTTTTCTCAAACTATATTAATTTGCGAAAACAGACTTTTTATAATGGATACAAGTGAGTATATGCTTAAAAGTGCTATGTCTTTAGAAATTTAAAATAATCAGGACTGCATGCATAGAACACCCTCTATGGCTTCGTAGCCCCATAGGTGCAGTCTCTGTCGCTTACAGCGTGACCTCGCCCCTGTGGGAGCCTGTGCTCACATTGGTAGGAGATGAGTTTGAACGAACACCCTCTCTACGCGGAGCGACACCTGCCATGCGTTTCCCCACACCCGTTATCTGACATTATGAGTTAGAGTAGGGCTGTTTGAACTGTTTGACATCTATACCTGACGTTGAAGGACACACCGTCACCTGTCCTCTGCCACACAATGTCCTCTTCCTGGAGTCGGTGCCTGGCTGCCTGTCCTTGTGGCAACAAGACCGTCCTTCCGGGGCTGGACCACCCAGGTGGGTTCCAGCTTCTCTGCCTGGGTACCCGACCCCGCCCGCGATTTGCTATCCTCTGTGGGCCTCAGTTTCCTCGTCTTTGAAGTGGCGACTGCACTCAGAGGATTGTTGTGGGGACGAAACCAGCTGCGGCGTCTCTAAAGCAGAGAGCGGAGCGGAGGCCAGCGTGAGCTCTCAGGAGCGGTACCCCCACCCCCGCCCCCGCCGTTCCTTCTGGCCGAGGGTGCTCTCGTTTGACTGTTCACTGCTTGCGTGCTCATCGGACAGAAGGAACCCATGAAATTGTGACGTCCAAATGCTGGAGAAATAGGCCTGAGAATTTCGCATGGAGAGACCGAATGTAATCAATTCCACCAGATGATCTGAGGACATGAATCAGTTTTGTAACAGGACTTAATGGACTTTCAGAATCTCAGAATAAATTTAAATATTTTTCCGTTCAAGTTAATTAATAATCCATTTTTAAAGCTCACTTGCCTGGGGACATTTTCATGAGAAGGCTTTTCTAAGTGACCGTACATCACATCACACGGCGGAGTCCCCATACGGGAGGTGCAGGAAGAGCTCACGAGTATCAAACAGAGGAACGGGGTTGAAAACGAGAGGCTTCTCGCCGAACGCAAAGGTCCTTCCCATCAAGAGAAAGGACAGTATAAAATCCTGGTGTCCTTTAAAGTTGCCAATATTATTTAAGCAACTATATTTTAATATTTAATCATTCTAATAATTACTATTTACTTTCAAACCATTCAGCAACTGGGAACAAGTGCTTTGTCGCCAGACTTTGCACGTCTGGAAGGATCGGGTGAGCCGGCTGTACAGAGGGGCGGCGGCCCCCCCAGCAGAGTGTTGCAAAGCACAGTTCCCAGGATCCCAATGCAGGGAGATTAGGGACTGAAGACATTGCAAAGGACATTCACCTTTGTCAAAGATCTTAAATCGCTCTAGTGGGTTATGGCCCTGACACTGACCGGTCTATGTCAAAACACCCTGAAAGAGAATCCACTAACACTTCAAGTAACAGAATCTTTCCTTTTCTGCAGAAGCAGGAAATAATGGCACTTCCAACGGGTATTAAAATAATTTTTATCTGTACATATGGCTTATAGAAGTTTAATGAACTCCGGCCAGCAAAGGAATAGAACAGTTAAGACACTATTAGACTTTGTGTCTGTATTCACAGTGAAATAGGATAACAACAGCGCTAAAATGATCAGTTATTACTTTTTATGCGACTTTAACTTTTAAGTGTAATTTTATATGCAGACCGCTAGAGAGGGAAGGGACACGGGAGTCCCACCGCAGCCGCTGGGGAGAGGGTGAGCCCAGGGAAGAGGAGGTGGGTGTGGGAAGGAGGCGGTGCACCTCTCAGGCGTCAGTGGAGCCCCGACCGAGCGCACATCCCAGTGGCGCCATTTGGCACGCATGGGTTTCCTGTTATAGCCACGTCCTATAGTTAGACAGCCAGAATGAGCGAGTAGATTTTGGACGACTACTGGGATCACAGGACTATTCCTCATCAGCGTAGCTGCTTCAGAGATAGCACCCAAACTTTAAGAAAAGGGAAACTGGAGTCATGAAATACAATAGTGCGATGGCAGCGTTTACCACTCGCCCCTTCCACAAATAGTATTTCATGAAAAATCCCAAGTGATCCACTTGAAACAACGCTTGAAAGGTCTTCCCATCAGTCTGAGATGGACCTCTTCTTCTTTTGTCACCCATCCCCCTCACTCTGCTCTGTCACCCGGGCACCTGCTGCTCACAAACAGCCCTTCCTGGCTCTTGTGCGACAGCAGCTGGACTTCACTTGCTGTGTCCTAGGACTGTCCCCTCCGGGTAGTTGTGTGGTTTCCTCCAACCCCGTGCAAACCTCTGTTCAGTTAGCACTTACCCAGAGGTGTTTTCTCTGCCCCCTGCCCACGCTCTCCAGAACCGCCGTCCACACCCACGCACGGCCCCTCACCCTTTTCCTGCCCGCGTTTCCTCACCAGCCGTCTGCGCACCACATCCATGGTGCCTCTGTCAGCTGATTCCAGCAATTCTGCTCTTTGACAACGTCGCATATTATTTGCACTTGCTACTAATAAATGCATTTGCAAATAGGCATGCTAGAATTGGGAAATGCTATATGCTAATTTTTTCCTAATTTCATTGAATAGTCATTCACATCGCATAGTCTGCTTTTTAAAGCCTGTGTTCTAATGTGCCTTAGCTATAACAAATGACTTACATACAGTAGGTAACTCTTTAACTACATTATTCAAGAGCAGTTCAGTCAAATCTCAAGAGACTTTGTCATTTCATGGACAAACTAAATCATATTTTATTTTGCTAATGGAGCTAAGTTTTCAGTGATGCTAGGTATTTATGACTGCAAATTATAAACATGGATTCAAAATGACTGGGGTTTGATTTTTTTGAAGTAGTTCTATTTCAACATATCTTGCTTCTTCAAATGCTTTTGAATTCTGGCATCTGACTGTTCAATTACTTGAATTATTCAAATTTAAATTATTAAAAGGTTGGTATGATAGAGGTGCGTATGTGTGTATATATTCATTGTGAGATAGAAAAACATTGAAAGATGAGACCATCTATATTGTAAAGTTCCCAATGTACTTTTCTATTTGAACAAAATCAGAATTAATGTCAGCGTATTTCCTTTAAGAAATTGTTTTAACAAGGCACATAATTCATTTAAGATTGCTTTTTTTAGCTAAGCTAGTCAAATAAACAATAATGTTAAATTATAAACCATAAAAAAGTTGCACTGTGTAGCTAATAGAAGGAAACAATTATTAGTACCGATTTAAGATACAGTATCTAAATTACAGTGGGGCTTCCTAGTGCCTTTTTAAGCCAAATGTTTCTCATGACAAAATCACTTCTGCACTGTAACGGGGACTTTGCCTGCTGTGCGGCAGGTCCCCGTGCAGGGTGCTGACATTCTGACTCTTCCACTCCTTCTGGGTTCCACTGTGAATTAGTTGCAGAATGTTAATTGCTTTTAATGCCACCACATAATTAATACTCTAATAAGTATAATTGACTATTATATGACAAAGAAAAAGTCATCCATTCACATTAACACATTGACATTATTTGACTTCTAGGGTCTTTTATCTCTTATAAAATATACAAGCCAACAAACCCAAAGAAATCAACTGGCAATGTTTAATACTCATTTTTGAAGGACAATAAAAAAGCCTTCCACCATTTCCCAGGGAGGAAGACTGGGGTTGAAATCAGAGATCTGGGCACTTCCCTGGCCAGCTCTCATAATTGCTGTTGACCGCTGACTGCTGTGTGCGTCCCACATGACTGCTTCTTGGATGGATGTATCTATTGCGCTTTCCCTGTGGGTGTGTGGGAGCCAGAAACCTTGTTTCTTCCCTTCACAATTCTTCAAATAACAAGTTTAACAGAGGGAAAAACCCAAGGAGGCCTCCTGTGCCGGGATCTAATTTAGCTTTCAAGTTCCTGCGTAATAAACTTGAACTTATTGGCATGAGACTTCTCTTTGCATGGGGAGGGAATGGTGTATATATAATTCATGTGAGAGGAGACAAAATTTGTTGTCAAAAGGAAAGAATGTGACTATTTAAACATTTAGGCATAGAGACCCCGGTACACTTTTTATTAAGAGGTGACAGGTGTTCTCCACCGTCTCTATCTGTACCCCGCCTCCCCCCTCCCCATCCCCAGTACAAAGGCCTTCTCTGACAATGACCAATAGTATGATGTAACTTCCAATGCTAGGTCATAAAATACCGTGACATGTCTGCATTTATCACTAGAAAACTCAGTCTTAGAGCCTCTAGCCACTGCTCAAGGGCAGTGCCAGGACCCTGTGGAGAGGTCACACGGACTCATTTGGTTAGAAGGTCCCCGTGGATTAGCCAATGAGCAGCCCTTCAAGAATGAGATCATTCTTTCTGCGGAAAAATCTGTAGGCATTTTCCCTAACTGAGGAACACTCCCACAACAAATCCCATTCACAGCGTTTACCTGCTCCAGGAAAGGCAGGAACAGGCTCTTGATCGGAGTACTTTGTTCAATACCTTGCAAGCTGGACCGCCTTCGGTTAGTGCGTAGCAAGTGTGCAGGAAGACCGTGATAAAAGGCACCTGGGCATTGTCGATTTAACGTGCACTATATTCTTAAAATCATGGAGCACTTTTCTTCTAAAATATATATTCCAAGCTTCAAATTTTAACTATCAGTAATGAATGTGATCTTACGAAATACAGGAGAAACAAGAAAATATCTCTGGATTGAAAGATACATTTGAAGATGTATGAAATTTGAATTGGGAAAGGTATTAGCAGGTACAAAAGCTGTTTTGGACATGTGAATTTTAGAAAAATTATATGCCTTCACTGGTCAATTCTTGTACGTGCCTCACCGGGAATCGAACTTGTAGCCTTTTGGTGTGCAGCACGCTGCTGTAACCCATATGTGGAATCTAATGAACAAACCGAACTAACAAGCAAAGTAGAGACAGACTCATAGATAGAGAGCAGGAAGGTTAGGGGGTGGAGGAATTGAACAAAAAGGAAAAAGGACTCATGGATGGATATGGACAGCAGTGTGGTGGTTGCTGGGGGAGGGGGGAAGGAGGGTACAAGGGGACTAAATGGCAATGGAAAAATACAATTAAAATTTCTAAAAAAAATTATATGCAAAACCAAAATAAAGAAACCTTACTTTCTTATATGCTACAGTGGGGAAATGCAATTTTGGGCTTTTGCTTGTACCTCTGCATGTAAATCAGAGATAACTGAGCCCAGCAGAGAAGAGCACGAGTTCTGGGTGCAGCCTGGATTCAAATCTTGGCGCTCAGCTAATCAGCTGGGTGCTCACTGAACCCTCTGTGCCTGCGTTCCTCCCCTGTAACGTGAGCGAGTGACTGAATGGATTATAACAGTATTTACCTCTTTCTTGTGAGATTGATAGATAATAACCGGATTCGTTTCCCTGGGTTGCGTTTATAAAACTAAAGCGCCGAGAGCAGCACCTGGTAAGCCCTACGCACCCTGCGAGTTTGCGGCTGTCATTACTGTGGTGGCGCTGTTCTGACCATCGTCGCTGTGACGACCGAGCCCAGTCCTGTCCGCCTCTGCCAGGATTTCTAAGGAAGAGACTGAGAGCTCAGAGGCACCCTGCTGGCAGCCAGGGTTTGCGGAGCGCAAGGCGCCGGCCCACGTGGGGCACCTAAGCCCCGCCCCGGGCCTCGCACAGGCGGCGCGGGCGCTCCATTCCCTGCCTGCAGCGGTCTCTCTGAGCTTGCGCCGCGCGGCGCTCTGGCTGCGGTTTGGGGTCCAGGCCAGGCCTGAGCAGGAGGCCGGGCGGCATGGGAGGTGCCCCAGGGCTGCGCTCCGGAGCGAGGGCGGGGGGAGGGCGCTCCGGGGCCGCGGCGGCCGTGGTGGGGACTGCGCCTTGAGGAGGCCCCCGGCCCCGGCCAGGGCCCCCATCCCGCGCCATGGCACTGCGCCGGCGGCAGCCGCCAGTGCTGAGCCACGAATTCGTGCTGCAGAACCACGCGGACCTGGCGGCGTGCGTGGGCATGTTCTTCGTGCTGGGGCTGCTGTTCGAGCGCACGGCAGAGGCGTCCTTCGTGTTCCTGACGCTGCAGCACGGCGTCTCCGCCTCCGCCGAGGCGCCCCCGCCCCGCGCGCGCTACCGCTACGGGGCGCGCGACCTGGCCACCGTCTTCTTCTACTCGCTGGTGGCCGTCCTCGTGCACGCCACGCTGCAGGAGTATGTGCTGGACCGTGTGGCGCGCCGCCTGCAGCTGCCCCGCGCTCGCCAGGGCCGCTTCAACGAGGCGGGCCAGCTGGGCGCCTTCTACTTGGTGTCCTGCGTGTGGGGCTTTGCCGTGCTTCTGGCCGAGGGCTGCCTGGCCGAGCCCGCCCGCCTGTGGCGCGCGCCGCCGGCCACCATGACCTTCCGCACCAAGCTCTTCTACGTGGCGCAGCTGGCCTACTGGTGCCACGCGGTGCCGGAGCTGTACTTCCAGCGGACGCGCCCGCAGGACCTGCCGCGCCAGCTGGTCTACATCGGCCTGCACCTGTTCCACATCGCCGGCGCCTACCTGCTGTACCTGCACCACCTGGGGCTGCTGCTGCTCACCATGCACTACGTCGTGGAGCTGCTCACGCACGCGCGCGACCTCGTCCACCTGAGCGACGACAGGCCCCCGCGCGGCATGTCACTCTGGGCCGTGGGGCTCATCCTGGGCCGTGTGGGGACTCTCGTGGTGTCCGTGCTCACCGTGGGCCTCCACCTGGCCGGGGGACAGGCCCGGAACCTGGACGCGGCCACCAGCAACGTGAACGTGCTGGCGGCCAAGATCGCCGTGCTCCTGTCCAGCTGCACCATCCAGGCCTACGTCGCCTGGGGCCTGTTCAGCGCCCCGCTGCGGAGGTGGATGGAGGGCGACGCCGCCCGGCAGGCCCCCGCGGCCAGGAAGAAGCGGGCGAAAGGCAGGCTGTCCAGAAAAGGAGCAGAAAACAGCGTGGC
>PVJD01018184.1:0-15305 GCA_004026545.1 Mormoops blainvillei | reverse complement strand
ATTTACAACAGTGGCATGATGTTTCATTGCTGGCAAGTTCTGTGCTTCTCAGACTGGGGTGCGTGTAGCCCTGAGGGCAGAGCCACAGGATAAATGTAGCATATTCTCCTGAAGCATAAATTCGAGTCAAAGCTTTGGGAGGGAAAAAACACATTAGTATAATATGAAAACAAGTGCATATATACCATAACATAAAACAAAGAACACCCATGAATTTTAAAACAAAGCAGCCAAGTTCAAAATTGTGTGAGCTTGTTGTTATTCCCCAAAGACGCAAGTCCCCTTTCCTTCTAGCATGACAGGAACATCTGAGGAGCACTGAGTTCTAGTTCAAGACCCTTTATTTTTTTTTTTAAGATTTTATTTATTTTTAGACAGAGAAACCGGGAGGAAGAGAGGGAAAGAAACATCAATGTGTGTTTGCCTCTCATGCGCCCCCTACTGGGGACCTGGCTTGCAACCCAGCCATGTGCCCTGACCGGGAATCGAAACAGCGACCCTTTGCTTCGCAGTCCAGCACTCAGTCCACTGAGCCACGCCAGCCAGGGCTCAAGACTTTTTTTTTCTTTTCTTTAAAACAGATAAAGCACCTGAGACCCAGGGAAAGGGGATTGTCCAAAGTCAGCAACACATGTGTTGCAGAACCCAGCCATGTGACCCCTGGCCTGTACCCCTCCCAACCTTCCGTTTTTGACAGTATCCCTCTGCCGCTTTTTCAGAGGATGTCGGTAGAGACCTTGCCACTTGAGTGATAAACCCTTTGCTTATCAATAGGGGAAACTCTTGGCTTTCTGCATGATCCATCTCTTAAAAGCAGCTTTTTCTTCTTTTTAACCTTGCTGCCCAGGATCTGAGTTGTACACTCCGGTGGTTAGTAACCCTAGCCTTTACGTGGAAAGGTAGATGCCCACGCCTACTCCCCATATACTCCAGCAGCACTTAGATTTTTCGCTGTATTGTACATATGTATCCACTGGCCTCTTTTACCCAGGAGACTGGGAATCATGTGTAGTCATCATTATAATCGGACATTTATCAAGCACCCTCTAGATACCAGGTGCCATGTTGGGTGTTTTGTCTATAGTTTTCATAACAGTTTGTCAAAGTATATGTGATTATATCCATATATCAATAAGAAAACTGAGTAAAAGGTTATCACTTACCCATCGTCATTCACTCATTTAATAGGTATTTACTGTAGGCTTTCATGCCAGAACTTGTTGTGTTAAATGATGTGGACAGTCGTGATGAACAAAACGGATACCACTCCTGCCCTTCTGGAACTTATAGACAAGTAGGGGAGATGATAACAACAAATAATTTGACCGACCGTAATGAGTATAATGTAGCCCAGAGCCCATCCAACTGCCTTGGCGTAAACCCACCTTGGCCACCTACTAGCCGGCTGACCTGTGCAAACCTGTTAACCTCTCAGCACCTCATCTTGGTCTTCCGTAAAAAGAGGATAATTGTGGCACCAGCCCCACAGGGGCACCATGAGGAGTGAGTCAGTTAGCAGATGTAAAGCACTCAAAGCAGGGCGTCACACGTTCCAGGTCTGTGGCTGCAGGTGGAATGAAGGAGAGACAGGGAGTGCCAGGCGCCTATGATAGGGCAGCACCGACATCAGGCGACATCTGCTTGAGTTCTATAAGATGACTTAGAAGTTGACTTGTTAAAGTGTGGGGGTTGATGGGGGGCGGGGGAACAGTGTTGGAGGGATGTTCTAGGCAGAGGAAACAGCATGTGCGACGCACAGGGAGTGGGCTCACCTGAGGACACACATGGAGCGTGGCTGGAACACAGCAGGTAGGGAGCCATACAGAGTCAGCATCTGGAAAAGATGAGCCTGTGGTGGAAAAGCAGCCATTTCCAGGACCTGGGCTCTGCACCGCACTGTTGATCCAGCCCACGGGAGATGCTTGGTCAGTGTTGCATAGACAAACAGCTACATTGGCCTGTGTGGTCTTGGCCATGGGTCTTCTGTTGTTGCCCAACCAGAAAAGGAGTCCATTGTCCCATATACACAGTTATATATGGATGATTCCATCCCCACCGTCAAACGGTACACATCCCTGTTGTTGGTCCCTCTCTTTGGCAGTAGACCAACACGTGTAGGTTTGGATGGGGACCTTCAACATGCGGCACTCACCCAGGTGGGTGCTGGTGGAATCCCTGCTCTACAGTGAGGGCCTCACATCTAAGCCAGTGGTGTTCAGACTATTTTCGTGCTGGAACCCTGTGCTGAAATGATCTTAAAGGAAACCTGCTGTGTGGAACGGACACAAGCAGAGCTTCCACGGTTGAGCCACAGGCATAGGGACTCAGAGCACTTGGTAATTAATACCTAGTGCACCTGAGGAACCGTGAGGGCTCCATAAAGCACAGCTAGGAAACCGAGAGTTGAGCCCAGCTCTCATTTCCCAGGTGGGGAAACGGAGGTCCAGAGAGTGGGCGACTCTCCCAACATCACACAACTAGGTACAGACACAGAACTGAATTCCAGACGTTTGATATCGATTTTACACCTAGATTTTTCTCCACGCCACCCTCACCGCCCACACCCGTCCTCAGTCTGGGGTCTCAAGGTTGGGATGGGGCTCGTGGCCCTGATCTCATCACACGTCCGGCCTCCAGTCCCAGCCAGAGCCCAGAGCACGAGTCAAAAACGCAAAGGGGCAGGCGTGGGTGGCTTGTTCACGTTCATGACCTGGTTGTGCTGTGCCTTCTCGCTGCCTCTCTCCCTCTCTCCCTCTCTCTCTCTCTCTCTCTCTCTCTCTCTCTCTCCCCCCCCCTCCCCCTCTCCCACTCCCTCTCCCTCTCCCTCTTTCAATTGAGTTTGAGGTGGTTGTTTTTTGTTTCCTTAAGAAATGGAAAAGAATGAAGCTGCGTAAACACAACGATGTTAACTCCCTGAAAAACCTCCTGCCATTTTAACTCTATTACTGGAGAAATAAAAGAGAAATAATTTGTCCACCCACACTTAGCTGTTTCTGACGAAGGTAGGTGAATATTGCTTTGCTAATCGAGGGTGACTGCTGGAAGTGGAGCCACGCTGACTGATCCTGGATGGAGAGGAAGCCACGGAGCCCCGGAAGGAGCGGCCCGCCGTGGGTCGGCAGGCCCCGAGTCAGCGGCCGCTGTCCACCTTCCACAGGTCTCCCCCAGCCGGTAGTGATGGAGGCCCTGGACCAGGCCGAAGGACTCGCGGACTCTCAGAGAGAAATGCCACCACCACCACCCCCCTCACCACCCTCAGAGCCAGCTCAGAAGCCGCCACTTCAAGGCACCGGGAGCCACTCCCTCACTGTCAGGAGCAGCCTGTGCCTGTTCGCTGCCTCCCAGTTCCTGGTAAGGACGTCGCAGGCCTCCCGAGGGCCTGGAGAGCGCACAGCTCTCCACTGCGTCCCCAGGCTGGCCTCCCGGGGGTGCGGAGACACGAGGGGCCTTCTTGGTGTCCCTCAGTGACTACCAGCCCTCGGGCTGGCTTGAGGAGAAGGCTGGAGTTGGAAGCTACAGCCTCGATAGCTGAACCCCTCCCACCCTGCCCGCCTTAACCCCAGAAGCAGGGGCACAGGCTCCCCACCTCACCCAAATCTCTTGAGGACTTCTGTCTATGGAGGCATCTCGGGGTAACTTCCCCTGTTATGTTTGTAGCTGCGGGGGCCCCTGGGAAGGGCTTTCTCTTGGCCGCCTTTAGTCGGCTTCCCTCCAGAGAGAATCTTCAGGCCTCCTTTGGGCACCCAGAACCTGGGCCCTTCCCTCTGCTATGCAGTCTGGACTTCGGGGCCCAGGTTGAGGTGAGCTCTGTGGGGGGGGGGAATAGGGGCGAAGAGCCCCGGCTCCGAACTCAACCCCCTTGTCCCAGCTTGCCTGCGGGATGCTCTGGCTCAGCGGCTATGGCCCCATCTGGTTGCAGAATGGCACACTCCTGGAACAGCTGGGACCCAGGGTGAGTACGCTCCGGGACCTCCAAGGTAGGAGGGAAAAGCTGGGGGCCTGCTGTCCCAGAGGGCCGTGCACGGGGCTTCTCTGAGTTCCGAAGATCCTTCTGCCCCCCTGAAGCCCTTACCTGGCTCCCACCCTGACCTGTTTTTCTGATGATGCTCCCCAGGCCTGGCTGGACGTGGGGACCTGGGAAGTCCCTAGTCTTCTGCTGGTCTCTGTGTCTGTGCTCCTCGTTACCACCCTGGTAAGGCGCCTCCCGACCTGACCTCAGTGCTCCCCTCCTCTGGCCCTGAGGCCAGATCCCGGCCAGCTCCCATTAGACACCCTGGGTAGGGCTAAGGACAGGGAATCTGTCTCCTTCCACCAGTGTGCCCAGCATGGGGTGAGAGCACCTTCAAAACTCTTTGAGGCAGGGAGGAGACTGAAGTAGAAGCCCCCACACCCACCAAGAAGCCCTCAATCCACAAGAAACTGAGGGGTCAGGGGAGGGAGGGGCCAGGGAGGACAGGGTGGGGGTGGAGCCTCCCATCTTTGTGAAGGGCGGTGCCATGAAGATAGCTCCCAAGAGAGCAGGGGCAAGGGGTTAGGCCCATGGGCAGCCCATGAGCAAGGGGACAGCAGCGTGGTCCAGGGTCCATGATGCCATATGCCTCCAACTAGGTGTGGCACCTCCTGAGGGCTCCCCCAGAGCCACCCACCCCAGAGCCCCCTGAGGACAGGCGCCAGTCAGTAAGCCGCCAGCCCTCCTTCACCTACTCGGAGTGGATGGAAGAGAAGATCGAGGATGACTTCCTGGACCTGGACCCTGTCCCTGAGACTCCTGTGTTTGACTGCATGATGGACATCAAGCCCGAGGCCGACCCCGCCTCACTGACCGTCAAGTCCATGGGTCTGCAGGAGAGGTGGGAGGGGTGGAGGAGGGGTGGACTCTGTGGGCCCTGGAGCTCTCAGCCTCCAGCCAGAAGGGCAGATGCCTGACCCTCACTCCCAGTGCCCGGGACCTAGCTGACCTCATAGGCTAGCCAGGGTACCTGCACGCTCGCTAGGTCTGATGCCCGTAGATCAGAATACCCCAAGGTGCGCGCAGACAAGCATGGTTACTGCGCACCGGCAAACAGGCACTCGCAAGTATATACACAAGCGCGCACACACATACACTCCCACACTCAGTAAGTTTAGGTAGGTTCTTTGCTGCAGGATGTGTCCGGGCTTTCGACATGCTTGCATCTGTTGTAAGTCACAAGGGGGTGGTGCGTGGCATTCCTCAAAGTCACTTAACCACAGATCACATTTTGGGAGTTGTTGATACCCTCTTTTCAGAGACTAGCTGGGTAAGCCAGATCACGCCAGCTTTGAGTTCCCCATGCCATGTCACGGACAGAACATTGAATGAGGAGTCAGTAAACCTAGCTTTTGTTCAGCTCTGCTGCCCCCTTACTGAGCGAGCTTGGGCACTGTCCCCTCTCTGGCACTCAGTTTCCCTTTCTATATGATGAGGGCCCTCCCCGTTCTGGTCTTTTAGACACTGAACACAGTAGAGACGGTCCAGGGTAGACGTCCTTGCCCCACCGTGCTGCCCTTGGAACTCCCTCTTTTCCCGCCAGCCGAGGGTCCCCGTCTCTCCTGGATGAGATGTCCTTGACTCACTGGCAACCTCATCCCTGAGTGCCGTGCCCAGGACCAGAGGGTCGAGCCCTGCTTCTCTGATCTAGGCAGGTCCCCTTTCTCTGGGAGCTTCCCGGGGGGCCACAGGCCTGGACACTGCCTCCAGTGGTGACAGAGGAGAATCCAGGGAAGGACTGTGTTAAGGTTGCCTCCAGTGGAAACTTTGGAACTGGGAACCCTGCCCCCCCGCCCCCCCGCCCCCGACTTGGCGGCTATTCCGCCGCAGGAGGCAGGGGTCAGGCCTAAGCCTTGGGGCTAAGACTTGTGTTCCTTATGTCAGTAGTGTGATCACACCCCCTCTCCTCTTCTCGGTGCCCACTCTGTTCCCACCCCTGATCTCTCTGTCCTTCATCTTCCCACTCCAAGGCCCCTAGCCAATGTCCCTTCCTGCCCCTGAGACTCACTCCCCCTTTCCTGGTCCTTCCAGGAGGGGCTCCAACGTCTCCCTGACCCTGGACATGTGCACACCTGGCTGCAACGAGGAGGGCTTCGGCTACCTGATGTCCCCACGTGAGGAGTCAGCCCGAGAGTACCTGCTCAGCGCCTCCCGCGTCCTTCAGGCCGAGGAGCTCCACGAAAAGGCCCTGGACCCCTTCCTGCTGCAGGCGGAATTCTTTGTGAGTCCCCTGAGTTGGCTGCCCCATGGTGGGCAGCCCTCTCTGCTCAGGTCAGCCCCCTAGCAAGGCAGTGGAGTGGGGTGCGCAGAATTCAGCCTCTGATAGTTGAACGTTGTTTCATTATCACCCCTCCTACTGCGCTGGGCAAACTGCCGCCCCTCTGGGTCTCAGTTTCCTCATCTGGAACGTGGGGATAAAAACAAGGGGGACGTTGCAAGGATTAAAGAGAGCAGTAGGTGTGCAGAGCAGAGCGCCCGTCCCGGTGATCAGTGTTCAGTGGCATTCCCAGGTCTTCAGTGCCCAGTGCTGTGCTTTGAAAGCCATAGAACGCCTTCTCTTCTCGCTGCTGCTTCCTCACCCTCCTCCTGCCCCATCACCAAGCACGGTTCTTCCCCCTTTGAAATCTCTGCAGCCCTGTGGCTGTAGCTTAGGGTGGTCCTAATCATTTCCTCCCTAGACTTCTGCAACAGCCTCTAGCTGCCTACTGGGCTTCGAGGGACCCAGTAAATGACACCCCTTTTTTACCTGCCTACACACTCAGCCAGTTAAGAGCTAAGACCTAGGAGATCACAATATTGCCTTTATTTTTATTGATAAAGACCAGCTTTACAATGAGGCTTAGGTACGTAGCAATAGTGAGCTTCCTAATGCCGACTTCCAGAATTAAACTTGCTACCCACCACCAGGAGGTATGGGCATATCCTGGGCCCCATGGGGGGTCCCTATAATTCTTTTTTGGCAGGAGGGCCCATCAGGTTATCCACCCCTGTGGGCAGGATGGGAGAGGGGCCATGAGTATTTGAGTAGAGTCCCGCCTGGAAGAAGCAAGAGAGACGGGGAACCCATGTGCCTCCCTCACAACTCCCTTCACACCGGGCCACCCTGCTCCCTGTCTGGACCAGAGGGCTCTCTGAGAAGGCCTCTGTCACCCAGTGCAGACCTTGGCATGGCCTGCATTACTCGAGTTGGACCAGCCCCAGCCCCCTTTTCTAGCCTTATGTCCCCCAGCCCCTGTAAGGACTGTCCGCTTCAGACTAGGCCAACCCCCCGCCTTTCTCCTCGCAGGCCTTTTACCACATCATCCCCCGCTCTCGATGCTCTGAAAGCCTTCCCGGACCACCCTAGCCCCTGCTCCCGCTCTGAGTCCCCACCACCATCACCTCCCCTTGAAGAAAGGACTTGTGTCCTCTGTCATCTCCGGTTTAGTAGATCGTTGTTGATTTTGCCCAGAAACGAAGGAACACAGCCCGCATACCCACTCCATGGGCCCTTTTGCCCAGTTTCTATTCTCTTGAGTGTCACAACAACCCTAGAACGTCAGTACTGTGATCCTCATTTTACAAAGCACGTGCATAGTGGGTCCAAACGCAGTGAGCACTCGAGAAGCATATATGGCCAGATGCCAAACTGTGGACAGGCAGAAGGGGAGTGAAGAGGCAAGAGGCACCGGGGAGTCATCCCAGAGGACATGGCGCAGGGGGCGGTGAGGCTAGAGCAGAACCCTGAAGGATGAGAGCAATGTGGAGAATTGAAGGCGGGTGCTCCTTGCAAGTGGAATGCCATGAGCTCAGACCTGGAGGCCAGACGGAGGACGTATCAGCAGCAGGAAGAGACAGGAGGGACTGGAAGGAGAGTCTCTTGACAGCCGATGGTGGTAACAAGAAAGATCCCAGAAGACCTCACATTCCAGGCAGAGAAGCCCAGACGTGGAGCTCTTGACACAGAGAGTGATTGGGAGGTGCAAAGACAGCCTTGGGAGCTCAGGGGGCCCCTTTCCTATTAGAGAATCAGGGAAGGCTTCTTGAGGGAGGTGGCATTTAAGATGGACAGGACATGAGCCCTGGCTGGTGTGGCTCCGTGGATTGAGTGCTGGCCTCCAAACCAAGGGGTCACCGGTTTGATTCCTAGTCAGGGCATATGCCTGGGGTACGGGCCAGGTCCCCATGAGGGGGCATGTGAGAGGCAACCACACATTGATGTTTCTCTTTCTCCCTCCCCTTCCCCTTTCTCTAAAAATAAATAAGTAAAATCTTAAAAAAATAAAAATAAAAAGATGGACAGGACATGAGAAGATGAGGGTGGGGTGCAGCACAGAGCGAGCAGCACGACCCAGGGTCCTGACATGGGGATGTCTAGGGCAGGAACACGGGTCAGCAAAACCACTCAGTTTGGCTGCAGCACAGGGAGTGCAGAAGATGGTGATGATTGGCCAGGTCGCTTTTCAGACTCTTGTTGTTCTTGTGCATCAGCCATTTATTGAGTGTCTGCTGTGTGCAAGACTGGCCCTCAGTAGACAGCAGTAATAATAATAATTAGTCATAATAGCATTTATTAGGCACTTAACGTGTGCCAGACGCTGTTCTAAATGCTGCTCATATGTGCATTCGCTCATTTAATAGTAAATGGTGAGTGAACTCATGCACTCCAGCCAGCCCCTGGACAAGAAGTTGGGGGCACAGCAGCCCCTGGAGTCAGGTATCTGTGAGGGCCAGCCCACGGCAGCTCACACCCCTGTGTCCTCGTCCTGCAGGAAATCCCCATGAACTTCGTGGATCCGAAAGAGTATGACATCCCTGGGCTGGTACGGAAAAACCGGTACAAAACCATCCTTCCCAGTGAGTACTCACTGCCCTGAGGGTTGGGGGCGGGCTCACCTTCCCTGGGAGTCCCCTCGCCCTGAGGAAGACCTTAACCCCAGAGCCGGGCCTCTGAGGTCATGAGAAAGGAGGGAGGGTGGTCATGCCCAGGAAAGAGAACCCCCTCACCCCCAGTGAGGGCAGAGGTTAGTTCATCCCTTGACACAGCACTCTCGGACCCTGGCCCTGGCCAGGCATGGCGCTGGGCTCTGTGGAAACCCAGAGAGAAAGGGTGCAGATAACAGCAGCCCTACACAGTGCACGGTGACAAGAGCGTTTTCACGCCCTTTGTCTCTTCAGAGTGGGCAGACTTTAAGGAGACATGGTTAAAGCTCAGAGAGGTTATCGACCCACCCACACTCACACAGCTAGGAAGCACAGAACTGAGTTTCAAATCAGGCCTCTGGGGCCCCAGAATTGGGCTCTTTTGTCTGCCTCGAGTTCAGTCTGCACAGACCATGCATCCTCTCACAGGCTGGAGGACCAGCCCCACGAGGAAAGGAGCTGCCCCTCAGGCGGGAAGCACCCAGTCACTCAGGGTGTTTGCGCACAGCACAGCACAGCCCAGTAGGGCTTTTCCCTCTTTGGGGGTGGTTAGACCAGGTGACCTAATGTTTTTCTTTCAGCCCTGGGGTGTCATTTTCAAGTATTACAATAACTTTAATCAATCCCCTGTCTGTCTCTCACCCTGGGGAGTTCTGGCCCCAGGCCCCAGGGCTAGCTTGGAGGGGTGACTTGTTGAAAGTGAATCCCCGCAAACCTACTCCACTCAGTCTGCGGAATGACGAGGCTTTAAAAAGCAGTTTTGCCATCAGCATCTTCAACAATATGTAAGATGTCATGACTTATTTTTAACTTTTAAAATAGCAACTTGTGGTTGCTATGGTTACACAGCCTCTAGGTAGTTCCAGTGAAACAAAGCACCATGTAAGGCCAGGATACACTTTTCAGGCTGCTCACCTCTTCCCTCATCGTGCTCCCCCACACCTCCCTAGCCCCACCTAGAGGGAGGGTCTCGGGCACCCCAGCCCCTAGGCCTTTGCTAGCTGCTCAGCATGGCCGCTGAGGGAGGACGGGCGTCAGGCCATCACGACACCTGGTCCCAGATTGCTGAGAGACCTTGAGCCACCCTGAGCCTCCAGGCCCCCGAACCCAACAACAAATGTCCTCGGTGACTGGCAAGAGTGGGCCCCGTGCCCTCGGGGACTGGGATGGGGAGCAATGGCAGAGGGCAGGCCAGGCTTGGCAGAGGCCCCTCTCCGAACGGGGACATCCTGAGGATTGTCCTTGCATTCATTCTGCTCGTGTTTCCCGAGCCCCTGCCCCCAGGGCTGAGAATTCAGACGTGAGTGAGGCATAGACTCTGTGCACAGGGAGCTCACAGGCTAGTGGGAGAGACGGGTCTGTGGACAGTTAGTTACAGTGCAGAGTGACCGGTAACCCAGCAGTCAGCACTGAGAACAAGATGCAGGAGAGCAATTTCTGTCCACTTTACCACTGTCCCGAACACCAACAGCGCCTGGCACATCACAGACGGTCCACCCATCTGCGTGAATGAATGGATGAGTGAGTGAATGAGCGATGAATGAATGTCTCTCAGATCTGGCTCTCCTTCCCCATCCTCACTGTAAGTGACTTTTTAGGGGTAGGGTGTAGTTGCCCAGTTTCAGGGGGTGTCATTTACGTAGACCACATTAACGACTAATGCCCCCTGGAGTTGTCTGTGGCAGGGCAGCCCTCTGTACCCTGACACTTCGTACTGGGATCATTACCGTCATCTAACTGGTCTGACTCCCACATCCTACCCTTCTGTCCACCTTCTACCATCGTCACCAAAATGATGCAAAACTGAAATGCAGTCTTGCCTTTCTCCTCCTTAAACGCTGTCCCATCGCCCTGTAATCCTCAGGGTTAGGTCCAGCCTGAAGAGCGTGGTTTGGAAGATCCTTTGTCAACAGGTTCCTCCCCAGCTCATCTCTCACCAGCCCCACCCCTGCCCGGTGCACCCTGAAACCTGGCCTGCGTACTAGCTCTTCCAGGAAGTGAGGGTTACACCCTAGCCAAGTCAGCGGACCCCTCTGTGTCCCTCAGCCCCAGGGCTCACAGGACACATGCTGCTTGCGTTCCTGCCCAACACTCAGGGGCAGGGACCATGTCCAGGAGTGTATCCAGGAGTTTCTGCTCTCAAGCGCAGTGCCAGGCACAGAGCAGTGTCAGCAGGGCCCATGGGTCCACTCCCGTTCCCACAGTGGCTCTTGAATATTCTGGCTGGAGGGGCCAGTGCCCACTTCTGGCATCTAACCTGGGCAGGCGCTGACAAGGAGAAGGGACACGGCCCTACTGCTCCCTGCTGCTGGTCCGCCAAGCCCCCCACCGCCCCCCCGCTTACCCTCTGCTCCTCTTCTGACACCCTTCTGCACCCTGGTCCACCAAGCTGCCCCTCCCCCACCAGCTCCCATCCTCAAACCACCTGCCCGAACTTCAGGCGCTGGGGCTGGGGCACACCAGGCCGGAGAGCGGAGGCTTGTGCCTTTTGTCCTGCCGGGTTTGGCACCCTTCTTTTTACCTGTTAACCTACAGTAACACTGGTAATGACGGCAGTAATAACAGCAGCAACTTTCTGTGTAGTGCGTTCTGTGCGCTGGGCCAAGTTACCGGTCTCAGGATTTGGTAACGTTCACTCCTTTAACCTTTACAAGATTCGTCAGGTTACGATGAAAGGGATGTCCCCAGTTGACAGATGCCGCACAAGGGAGATGAAGGAAGCGGCCCACGTTGACGCAGCCAGTACGTCAGAGCCAGGATGTGAGCCCAGGCTGTCTGGCTCGGGGGTGTCGACTCTAGCCTACTTGGCTGTGCTTTGAGAGCACATGCTGTGCACACCTGAGGCACCGTTAGCCCAGCCCTCCCTCTACAGGGGGAAACTGAGGCCAGAGAAGGGGTAAGACAGCGAGCCGGTGACAAAGTTAGACCCCAGTCAGAACTCCAGGCCCCAGCCTGCTTCCTGCCCAGCCCACAAACAGTCTCCATCTCAGTCCCGGCCTTTGCAGGTTGACAGAGCAGCCAATCCAGGGAGGCTGGAGCTGGAACAAAACAGATTCTGCTCCAGGAAGAAGAGCAGGATGTTATGAGAATCTGTTACTATGGGTTTTGACATGTGAATGGATCGCAAAGGGGGAAAAAAAAAACCTTTGTGCACACGTGTCTGCTGCTGAAAGCCAGCAGTCTCATCTCAGACGTGGAAGGCTTTACTCCTCTCATCCCAGCGTTCTTCCTCAGCTTTCATCCTCCGAATCTTAACAGCCCTTTATAGTTACAAAGTACTTTATAGTTTACATAGCACTTTCACAGCTGTGTTCTCATGTATCTTCCCAACAATCCTAGGAAGTAGGCACCTTTATCCCCATGTTACAGACAGGAAAACTGAGGCTTAGAAAGGCCGTGTGCTTTACAGACGTGCACAGCATGCTGGTGAGTGTATATACTCAAACTCTTGCTGCCGCTGCTGTCTGGGATGTGTGCCCTAAGCCTTCTTCTCTCCAGAACGTGAGGCACAGTGAGACAGCAGTCTAAGGGACACGGACAAGGGGCAGGCGTTGATGCTACAGAGGCAGAGACCTAGGGCCTTGCCCTCCACCCCCCTCTTCAGCCTGGGCCCTCACCTGCCTCAGTGGGCCACGGGAAGGGTCAGTGTTTTGCTACTGGGCAGGGGAAGGAGGAACTTTGAGTCCCAGAAGAAATGTGGGTGCCGTGAATGGGCCAGACAAGATGGACCCTGCCCCAAGGGGGTCGCACATGTCAGATCCCAGCCTGACCTGTCTCCCCCACCCCAGACCCTCACAGCAGAGTGTTTCTGACCTCACCAGACCCTGACGACCCTCTGAGTTCCTACATCAACGCCAACTACATCCGGGTAAGTAACCCCATCCCACCAGCCTCTCCCTGAAAAGGACGCCCACGCTGGCGGGACCCATCCTCTAGGCTTGTTCCTAAGCCAGTGCGACTGCTGCCAGCCCCCCGGGAAGAGCCTGAGTGTGGGGACTGGGCCCCGGAACACTGCACCTGACCCTGACAGCCTGGACTTGGTTGGCCGCAGGGCTACGGTGGGGAGGAGAAGGTGTACATTGCCACTCAGGGACCCATCGTCAGCACGGTCGGCGACTTCTGGCGCATGGTGTGGCAGGAGCACACGCCCATCATTGTCATGATCACCAACATCGAGGAGATGAACGAGGTGGGCACCCCTGTACCATACCAGGTGTCTGCTGCTTTGCACCCTCGCTACGCCTCTGGTTTCCATATTCTTACCACAATTTGTGAGGTCAGTAGTGCTCACACCGCTGTCAAGGTGAGGAAGTAGGAGGCTCAGCAAAGTGATGTCATTTGCTCAGGGCCACACCGATGGTCCGAGGCAGAGCCTGGAGCTGGCCTTTCCACCTCCTGTGGCCATGACCTTAACCAGGATGCCCTGCTGCCTCCTGGGCTGCCCGAGCTGGCACTGGCCGCTTCCATACCCATAACAACCCATTTAACTGAACCCCTAGAAAAGGCCCTCAAAATGGGTATTTCTAAATTGGGACAGCTGTAATATCATAATCAATAAAATGCAATTTTAAAAATGGGTATCACTCCTGTTTCCCAGTAAGGAAACTGAGGCTCAGGAAAGGGAAGGAACTTAAAGGTCATGAAGCTGAGATGCGAACCCAGCACTCTCTGACTGCAGACTTGTTGCCGTTTTCTCTCTCTCCTCTGGCCCTGGAGGGGCCCTGCGGAGAGCATGGCTGGGGAACTGGGAGCGTAACGCAGCCTGATCTTGGCCCCCTACAGAAGTGCACCGAGTACTGGCCAGAGGAGCAGGTGGTATATGACGGTGTTGAGATCACCGTGCGGAAAGTCATTCACACTGAGGATTACCGGCTGCGACTCATCTCCCTCAGGGTGAGTCATCTGTCTCAGGGTGAGGCCTGTAGCTGGGCCGGGGGACAGGGCTTTGTTGAGGACATCACAGAGAAGTGTTCCAGAGTCCACTCCAGCTGAAATCAAGTCCTCTGTCTTCTAGGATTTACAGATGAGCAGGGATGAGGGAGAGGTGAATGGACTTGGGGGACAGAAGCAGGATCAAGCCTCAGTTATATTTCATGTTGTTGGGCTCTCTGTGTGTGCACACTGTCATTCATAATATATTCAAGCTCTGCTTCAAATGCACCCAAATCCAGGACTGTCTGGATAAGGGGTCCCCAGCTGCCTCTAGTACTGTCTTTATAAGTCCGTGGTGACTTTGAGATCCTGGCCAGAATAATCCCTTTCACCTGGCCTTATGGCCTGTAGTACCCAATCTGTCCACCAGAGAGCAGGCATGCCTTGCTGTGTCTGCTGCCCGAGGAAGTTGTGATCACAGAAAAAGGGAAAAAAGAGAGACAAAATATGAGCAATACAAAACAGCTCAGAAGAGTGGGGGAAGGCATCCTCCCACCCTGAAGTCGTGCTTCTTCCAAGAGCAGCATAACAACGGAGACTGTTCCTTTGGAATCAGGAGGATCAGTGCGTTATCTTTTTGAGAAATGATAAGAGCCATGTTTGGGGAAGGTGGAACCACTCTAATAACCCCAAAGGCTGGAAGAGTTGAGCCAGGCACCAGGAAAATGATGCCCTATCCAGAAACATCTTGGGAAGTCCAGAGATGCTAGAAGCCACAGGGCCCATTCAAGGCCTGAGACTTGTCCCTCTGAGCTGCCCCCTCTCCCACTGGAGAGGATGCAAGGTGGGGTGTCAGGGAGCACTCAGCCCCCAGAGGGCAGTGCCCGCCTGAACAGCTCTGAGATACAGGCCTGGCGGAAGGGCAGAAGGACCAGCAGGTGGGGGGCAGAGGCTGTGGTTGCTGTCAGCCAGCTAACTCAGGGGACCAAGGAACCAGCTTCGTGGTTCCCCAGAAAGACAGGTTGAGGGGAGGCAGGGCTGGTTAGGGGAGAACCAGTGTAGCTTGGGGTTTGAAGGCATTTACCGCGGTCCATAAACGTTTATAAGCACCTTCGTGATGAGTAAGAGTTGACTAAGGAGCAAACAAATGGTGGGGTTTTTTTCTCTGCGTTTCAGGCAGAGGAAAAAGGGCATGGAAGGTAGAATATCTGCGTGCATGTGTGTGTAGCAGAGGGTTTATCTACATGCCATTTGGAATGCGGGAGCATCGCGGACCAGCACACAGGGGCAGGACACAGGCCTGGAAGGGTCAGCCCTGCAAAGCGTGTCATATTTGCTTGGCTGAACAGTGAGGGGAGTGGGTTTTGTCCAGAGAGCAAGGACGGCCATGGAAGGGCTCTGAGCAGGACCGCAGCATGCCCAGGTTAGCGCCGCAGACAGACCTTTTTGACTGGCATGGAGGTGGGGCAGTCACGGCAGGGAGAGGCGTCTGCACGGGGAAGAGATGATGAAAGGCAGAGCG
>PVJD01018183.1:0-15304 GCA_004026545.1 Mormoops blainvillei | reverse complement strand
TTCTCTCTCCCCTCCCTTTGTCTCCCTCCCTTTCCTTCCTTCTTTCCTTCAGCTCTAGGTTGCAACCTCTATTCTCATTTCTTTCTCTGCATCCTGCCATGCATTCTCCTTTTTTCTGCCTTTCTCTACACATCTTGAATCATTTCTCTCTTTAATCTTTCTCAGTCTTCCAGCCACCAGAAAATATAACTTGCCCAACTAAAGGACTTAGAATATAGCACAATATGCCCTATCCTCCTTTAAAAAAGCACTGGTTGTTAGTATGTCTGTTCTTTGTATTAACACTATACTGTATTAACAGTATAGTGTTTTGTGTGTCACTCTATGTGGATAAAAGGACATGATTTCTACTCTTTTAATTTTTCTTGCGTTCACTTAACCTATACTCACTTTTTTTTCTTTACCTCCCTCCCACTTTCTCTTTCCTCCTGTTTCCTATTCACAGTCTTCCGTAATTACCATTCACATCTGTTAAATTGCCTTACAGGCTTTTGAAAGGCTCAGTCACAGAGTCTAACATGGGAATTATTATTTTCTGAGCTGTGCTCCCTACTCGTCAAGCGCCTACTGCAGGCACTAAAAATTCCAGACCACTGGGTCCCCACCTCTGCCTCCTGCTTCAAAGCGCGCGGAATCTTCCCTACAAGGAAATCAGGCTTGATTTTAGACCCACTGCTCTTGGGAGGGCATTCACCTATGCGGTGATTGTGAAGCTAGGCATGATTAAGGGACTTCTTTTTTGCTTCTAGACTAATTCCATTTGTTATAACTTATTTTTAAGTAAAACTCAACTCTAATAATGCAAAGAATTGGTTTTACCTTTAAGGTCTGAACAAAGTAAACGCCAAATGATATTACATGTGGAATTGCTTCTTTGATTTAAAAAATGGATTTTCATTTTCACAGAATAAGTTAAGAGATCCTTATGGAAACAAAAAGGACTGTAACTTCATTCTCGTGTTACATTGTTTTCTCTTAATGAATTTGCTTGTTTCCGGGATGAAAAGGGGATCATGCCAAGAGACACTTCCTTTTGTTAAGGAAAACCAGGAATTTAGAAATACAGAATGTTAATACAGTACAAAGAAATTTCAGGTTACATGAATATTTACTACAAAAGAGTCATATGCCTCTCATACTTAATAGGTATTTATTAAATAATTGTAATAGCTATTACTTAAATCTGTTTTTCACTATGTGTCAGCCACTGTCTATGGACACAGTTAACTCTCACAGCCACATAAAGAGGTATGTGCTATTCTTGTTTTTGAACTGTGGACGAGTATTTGGGGTATGGCAAGGTTATAAGTTTAAGTTATCCAAAGTCAAGCAGTAAGAAGTTGAGTCAGGATTCAAACCCGACAGTCCGGCTCTCCAGTAGTGCTGTTACCCCCACGAGGTGCACCGCCGTCCTCGTGCAGGTAAAGAAAAGCCTTGCTCTTGACATTGCATGCCAAAAGTGCTTGTGAAAGTGCTTCTGCTCATGAAAATTTATGGTATACACTTACAACTATGACTCCAATCAAAATTGCTGGAAGCTGTGTATGTATGATCGCGCATACGTGGAATATTGATTGCTATGCTTTCGTAAACCAGGCTCCTCCCATCATTTCATCTTTGGCCAGAAAAGCTTAATCCTGTGACACAAAACTGATTTATAAGAAAGATAGCTTCTATAAATAAAGAGAGCCTTTTTATACTTTGAGATTCCTTTCACCCTTTCTCTCAAACTGCCTCCACATTTGATGGTCACTTCACACAGCAATGGTTTATATTCTCCGGTGTGTCCACACAGCAGTACGTTTCAATAGGCATTTGTTTATTTCTAAATAAAACCCTTGGTGTACAGAGCAAACTGAGATCCAAACTAGAGAGCAGAAGAAGCTCTCTCTCACTCTTGCCTTAGCTGGAACACCCTTTGCCATTGTCTTGACTCACCATTGTCATCACAAGGAGCGGGTGCATCCAGGGCCCGTCACTTCTATTGATACTTAGAGATACAGGTTTCTTTTATCTTCTGTCCTCAGGGTTTGGCTCCACCTTTCATCAATGAAGCATAATCATCCTCTTTAAAAGGGCTCACATTCGTAATCATATATTGCTAATCAGCGTATGGAGCCAATCGGGGGAACTGATTCAGTGCCAGGGCCTACAGAGGTTTCAGCTATGATAGGCACACACTTTGTTAGGAGTCCAGTGTGTTCATGGTTGAAAATTGCATAGGTATCCATGTAAAAAAATATTGTCATGCTGAATCTTAAGCCCCACTGTGTACTTTCATGGCTGATTATATATCAGAAATATCTAATATTTGTGATATTTGTTGTAGGAAGCATTAAGTAGCATCTGGAGGAAAAAATGTATCATACTCGTTGTTGTTGGAGTTGAAATAGCTGATGGCTTATAATAAAGTGATCTGTGGACTCCTTACTGTTTGGGCAGCAAATGCCTATACATGCATTTTTATAATGTTCACCCTCAAAGTCCTAAATGTCTTTAGAAAGCCATGTAATATAAATTAATTGAGGGAGGTGTTCCTTTTTTAAAAGAATGGCCGTAAACTCCATATGATGACTCTGAGGCTTGTTTTAAGTTGGGTGGAAGTTCCATGCAAAGAGAAATGTCTACGTTCTACATAATAATGGCTTCCTTTGCAAAGAAACAATCCTTCTGAAATTAAAGGAAATGCTTTAGAAGTTTATTACAGTTGAAAATAACCTTACAGACAAAACCCACTGTAAGTGAATTTTTTTAGTTATTAAAACAGTCCCCCAAGGTCTTTTTACTTTCTCATCAGCATGTCACAAGGGCAGATGACAGCTCAGTTCTGATCAGCTAATTACGCAGTCCTTCCCAGAAATGTTTTCATTCTTGAAGCCTCTTATGTGAACTGTGAAGAAGAAACCTGAATATTCATGAATAGGATTTAGTAAATGACTTGAATGGCCTGGTCCAGGGTCAACCATGGTAACAGCTCAATTCCTTTGAACCCACTCCAGTGCCCAAATGTTGGACCTGGTGGGGTTCCATTCCTGAAAGTGGAATAAAGTCAGAGAAACACCCTGGTTCTGAGATACCAGAGGTAGTCAAAGCCCAATTTTCAGAAGGAGAAATTAGCGTGGGCACAGCTCCACAGGGTTGAGGAGCAGCAGGAGCCAGGACTGGGAGAAGTCTGCGGGAAGGGAACGGCGTGTCTTAATGAGAATTCTCAGGTGTCCCTGAAGTGTCCAAGATCTGAGGGATCCTGGGAAGCTAGAGGACTGGTGCATTCCATTTTATAACACAATATAAGCAGTTCATTTGTTCCTTAAACTTCCATACATAGTGTGAAGTTCTCCTATGTATCATAGTCCTATGAATCAGAGATTTATTTGAATTAACCACTTTCCAGTTTCTACAAATTTGCATTCCTTAGAGGGCTAAGAGAGTGAAATGGGTGAGGAATTTATTTGTCCGCACCTCCTTGTAGATACTCTTAATTGGGTTACTTAACAACTGGGGGAAGTCATGAGCCTTGGGAATCATTATTGTTTTTAGGACAATGATAGATCTTCTTCCCTAGATGAGTATTAGACATGTCTTGTTTAGAGATCCTCTATGTTCCAGGATGATATGAGAATATTATTTCTTTTTGTCATATCTCTTCCATGACTGTACTTAGGTATTATAAAGAAAAATATAAATATATGCTTCCTATTGTATTTAAATTTTTAACATGTTTATTTTAAATATATATATATTTATGGATATATATATATATATATATATGGATACTTTTTAAGAGGCCATGTAGCCCGTCATCAGTTTCATAATTGAAAACACTGACACCCTGAGAAATTGAATGATTTGGCCAAGGTCATAGCAGTTAGTAGCAGAGCTAGGAATAGATGTTGGGTCTGTCTGCCAGAAGTACGTATGACCACATATGATGATTTTCATATATAATTATTAACAACTATGCAATAGGTAACTCATTGTTAAATAATGTAATATGATTTTAAATTAGAACTGGCTGAAAGCTATTTTTTGCAAAATTAAAAATTTTACAGTCATTGACCATGTATTTCTTCTGTAATCAATGAAACTGAAAAATACCTTCCCCTTTCATAAATTCAGCTCATTAAATAAAATATTTTATCTTGACTATGATTTGTATTTTAGATATAAAAATAAGTAACACTATTTTCCTATAGATAGAGGACTCGAAATTTAGCCTTGAATCATTCACTAAGTACAAAGAAAAGGAAAGACAGTTATCAACTATGGTTCTGTATAAGTATATGTGACTTCTTTTCATGCTCACTTAAGAATTTTACTACTATATTATTACGTATCTGGAGATATTAAAACAGGTCTTAATCTTAACTTACATATGCCTTTCGAGCACAACTGGTAGAGAATTAACAACAATAAAAATTAACTTTATTATCCACAACAACCAACACTAACTTTAGTGTGACAAATATAACCAGTAAAAAATTAACAGCAACAACAAAATTTAACTTTAACAGCAGCAACAAAAACTGACTTTAGCTTGGGGAACAGTAAGGACATTTAGCTTGTAAACCAGGGCTCCGTCTCTTTGCCGCTGTGTGCCTGACACTCCCAGGAACAGCAGAGTGTAAGGAAGCTTCTTTACCGGTCTAGGCTGAGAACTGTTGCACAGTCAGATCACTACAGGGATCCGACCCCAGGGCATTTGTTCACTGCCCTCTGCCACATTTGACCTGGAACAGTTCCTGGCACACAGCAGGTCTTCCTTAAAAATAGATATTGCATTAAAGCATGAATGCTTGAGATAAACAAATATGTCCTTCTACCTGCAGTGGTGTAACCACTGTGCTCGGTTCTGGGTACAAAGTTCTTGCCCTTGGGCGTTTTACTCTCTTTTTAGCCCCTTGTCTGGGCTGCAAGACAGAAAGAAAGAAACCTCAAATGATGACCCATTAATCACATCAGAGTTCACTCCAGTTTCGCAAGAAGGAAGGGAGCTGGGATCATTCCCTTTGTATTCTTCTGCTCTCACTTGCTTTTACTTTTTACCCCGCAGAATCACCCCAGCCTCCTCCCGGACCTCTCAGTGCACTTGTCTCCCTGACTTTTGCATTATGCTTGTTTTTCATAATTTTTGCATTATGGTTGTGGAAAATTGGCACCCTCCATTTTGATACATTAAGTGCTTAAGGGATAAGAATAAGTTAGCATAATGTCTAATTTCTTTTCCAACCAGGTAGTTTATAGAGACCAAACAACCTGACTGCCCTCCATCTGCTGCTAAAGCTAGTGAAGTCCTGGTAGTTAAACATTCTGGCCTGTGAAATACCAACTGCTGCCCAATTAAAACATCATTTTACAGAATTAATGCAGGAGATTTTAATTGCACATATTGTATGAGAGTAAATATTCATGAACCCTGTGTAGCCTCAGAAGAACTTTGTAAGGCCAGGTCATTATAGTCAATGTATACAAATGAAAAATACCTTGCTAGTAGTTGTGGATATTTAAAATATATTTGTCCTAAAAGTATCACTAAACTCTTATAATTGGGAAAAACCTAAATTTTTAAAAATTTGCCAAAAGTTAAAATTAATTGTGTAAAGGTGGTAGGATAATGAGTTAGTGTCATGTAAGAACATGATGTTTGTAAATTATTTTAGATTTCTTTAAAACCTGCATCCATGATATAAAATACTTTAATAAAATTATAGTGTTTTATTATAGTCTCTGGCTCACCTGTTATGATTTTATTTAAATTTCAAATCTTTATATTTCTTGGGCCAAGAACTTCTGATTATTTGACTTTTTGTCATATTCTCTTAGGTTAGAGCATGGTTTTATTCAGTCTTATAGATACACCATAATGGGAAAAAATATATATCAACATAAATATATGAAATGTGACATTTCTTAGATATTTCAGTTTGGTCACAATAAAATTATTTTTCTGTGTCCCACTAAAAGCAACTTTAGTGATTGTTTCCAAGGGCTCATAGATGTGAGATTTTGTTTACCGACTTGTTTACTGATCTATATCATTTCACAAAGAGCTTGAAAAGCAGTGAGATAGGAGTGCAAAGAAATGCAAATAGAACTGGAGAAAATATGAAGAGCAAAAGATGGAGTTGGGGCTAGGAGGTGTATGGTAGGAAATGGTACTTTTGAAGGACAATATATGAGCTATGTATTTCTCAATAATCATTGGGTACAGCTCACATTTTGGTTCCGTGCTTCCTGATGACTAAAGCAAAAGGGGAAGTTAGCGGTTATATGAATGACCCTGTTTCTTAGGGAAGTGCATACTGTTCTTTTTTAAAGAAAAAAAAATCCTTAACCCCAGAGAAAGAAAAAAACTATGTACTGTTTGTTTAAAGAGGTATTAATGGATAAAACTCTCTACAACATACATATAGTATAGGAATAATGAGTGCCTCAGAGCTTTATATGTTACGGTCTCTCAGCGTAAGCCAAGGACATATGCCGTTAGGAAAAAGGATTTTAGAAATTAAGTAAATGAGTAACAATTCCAGATTTGAGATGACTTATTTGAAGTCTATAAACCAACTCTTGGGAAAATAGACCCTCTCAAATCTCCACTCTAGCTGGCATCACATAGAATATGACATCTCATTATCAGGAATATTGGCCAGTCTTCTTGTCTTCTTTTATTGCTCCTTCTCGGATGTATTAAGATATAATTGATATGTAATATTGTATAAGTTTAAAATGTACAAAGTGTTGATTGGATACATTGATATATATTGCAAAATGATTACTACCATAGCATTAGCTAACACCATGATCAAGTTACATAATTCCTGTTTCTTTTGTGTGAAAAGAACACTTACGATCTCCCCTCACAGCAGCTTCCAACTCTATAGTACAGCATCGTTAACAATACTGTGCATACCGTGTGGTACGTTAGGTCCACAGAACTTACCTGTCTTCTAACTAGAAGTTTGACCAATGTTCTTTTGTTTCACCCATGCCCACCTCCTGGTAACCACCATTTCTAAGAGTTCAGCCTTTTTAGATTTATAAGTAATGTAATTCAGCATTTGTCTTTCTCTGTTTGACTAACTTCACTTAGCATAATGCCCTCAAGTTCCATCTGCTTTGTTAGAAATGTCAGGGTTTCCTCTTTTGGTCATGGCCGAATAATATTTTATTATATACATATGTTAAATATGTATATCATATATAAATTATATACTTTTTAAAATATATAATATATATCTTAAAATCACATCTTCTTTATCCATTCTTTTATATACAGACACAGGTTGTTTCCATATCTTGACTGTTATATCTCTATGATGAACATGGGAGTGCAACTCTACCTTCAAAATGCCGATTTCAGTTCCTTGGGCTATATTACCAGAAGTGGGCTTGCTGAATAATATGGTAGTTCTATTTCTAATTTTTAAAGAAACCTTCATACTGTATTTCATAGTGGTTGCACCAATTTACATTCCCACCAAAAATGAACCAGAGTTCTCTCTTTGGCATGTTCTTTCCAACACTTGTCATCTCTTGTCCTTATGATAATAGCCATTCTGACAGATACAGAGCAAATCAGGGATAGGGATGAAAGTGTGTGCATGTGCACATGCTCACATGCGTGTGTATTTTAAAATGTACGTTTTATTCTTGCTTAAATATAGTGAGGCTAACAGATTTGAAGATGGTTTCGACCGAACAGATAATTTGATGTAAGAGGAAGGAACACATTGCGCCACACAGGCCTACACAGGAGAGTACCAGCGCTGGCCGGAGGCAGAGGAAGTGAAAGAAAACCATGAGGAAGAGTCTTTATTGGGGTTTCCATAGGAAGGAAATGTTGAGTCAAGGAAAATGGGCTTAAGATTGGCTACTCTGAATAATTTCAAGGGCTATAGAGTAGAAGAGCTGTTCCTACTGGTTTGGTGTGTGGTCCCAGACTGATTAAGGCAGGTGGATAGTGGCAATGAGTGTGTCAGAGGAGGCGGTTGGGGGTGTGAGCCTTGTATTGATTGGTTTATAGGTAGAAGGTGTGCCCTTAGGATAGTGGTTTAGTTATCTCTGGGCTAACCTTGAGTGGAGCAGTCCCTCCATTGTCAGCAAGACTTCAGCTATCAAAGCATCAAAAATACAGAAAATATGCCCTGGCTGGTATGGCTCAGTGGATTGGGTGCTGGCCTGTGAACCGAAAGGTCACCAGTACGATTCCCAGTTAGGGCACATGCCTGGGTTTCAGGCCAGGTCCCTACTTGCAGACGTGTGAGAGGCAACTGATCAAGGTATCTCTTGCACATCGAGGCTTCTCTCCCTCTTCCTCCCTCCTGTCCCCTCTCTCTAAAGATAAATAAACAAAATCTTAAAAAAGAGAAAAATACGGAAAATAAAAGACATGTTTAAGACAGTGTGTATCTATGTGGTCAGAGAAGATTTTACACATAAAATGACCTTGGGCCAAGACTCAAAGTTGCCTGGAGAAGGAGCCATGTAGTTGTCTGGGCTCCGGGCAGACAGACCAGTAAATGCAGATGTCCTGAGACGAGGGAACAATTGCTGCTTTTAAGGGAGCAACGTGGAGACCTGTGTGGCTGGAGCAGAATCAGTGAATGGAGAAGTCAGAGATGAGGTCAGAGATCTCAGGCAAAAGAGGAGATCACATAGGCCTGGCGGGCACTGTTAGGACGCAGGCATTCACTCTGGGTGAGGTGAGCCCACTGGGGTGTTTTGAGCAGAGGAGCGACATGATCTGGCCGACATTTCAGTGTGATTGCTCTGGCTGCTGTGCTGAGGATAAACTACAGTGGGGGAAGGCTGGCAGCAGGATGGGAAGTTAAGGGGCTATTGCGCTAATCCAGGCATGAGATGTGGTGTCGTGGTCCCCACTGGTTCCAGGGAAAGTTGTGAAAATTGGTCCAATTCTGGATCAGTTTTGAAGGTAGAGCCAAAATTATTTTCTGAGGACAAGATAAAATGTGAGAGACAGGAGCTAGGGAAGAAACAGGCTATAATTAGCCTATTATGCACTTTTATAAGAGTAATTCTTCCAGAAAATTTATCCCAACATAATACATTTATGCTTGAAAATCTTTCACTGGTCAATTTTCAATAAAATATGTATATAAATTGAAATATAGTGCTCATAAGTTCTCTGTGACTATAATTCAAAATAGGATAGAATTATCAATATAATTGTTAGAATTACCTATACGATCAAAATGTCATAAAGGAATTCTGTATTATGATAAACAGCTACTAAAAATAAACAAAATACTATTGAAATTGCATCTAAAAGAGGTGCTCAGGCCTTGACTAAAGACCTTCTAACACAGATATGTTGAACTGTCCTTTGTTTGGTGCTTAGGAGAATTTAATGTGCCTAAGAAATGCACCAGAGTAAGATTTTGATGACTAAAAGGCGTTTACAAGGAGACCAGTTAGAAGACATAGTGAAAATGGAAGTTTAGGATCAAGATCATAAGCGTTTGTGTTTCCTCGGGAGTATGCATAACCCAGTTTGAAGAATACCAATATAACGTAACTACCGGTTTACCTGGCAGTACGTCTTTCACGTAATAGTTCATTTACTCCTCACAGCAGTCTCGAAGACCCCATTGGGATATTGACCACAGGCCTTTCCACATATTCGGAGAAGGGCGTCTTCTAAAGAGAGGACACTGTAAGCTTTAAACCTGCAATGGGGAAGATAGCCTTACCCTTCTTTGCTGATCATTGCTGTATTAAGAGCATCTAATCTTTTTTTAGTTTTGACCACTAAGCAATTTTTTTTATCATTTTACCACTACATAAAGTTCTTTTCAAGGAAAGAATACACTAGCAAAGCAATCTTTATGACTGTTGCTAGGGTGTGTCATGAACATAGTGGCATTCTGGTTTGCATGTTGTCACATGAATTTGCATAGTGTGAGTTACTGCTTGGCCAGCCAGTTTCTGTGGATAAGAACTGAAGCTCTGGAACTATGAATAAGGTGACCCATCTCAACAGGGCTGAGAATCCCTGAATCAAAGTCAGGAATGTCAGTTAGCTATTGTGTAGTAGAATTTTACACACACATACACACACACACATGATTGTGAAGCAAATCTCATTTCTTTGTTTAGATTCATGTTCATCTAACTCAAACTAGTCTTTACTTGTTCATAGAAAAGCTAGTGTTTATCCCAGAGTCCCACCACCTCGGCAATATATTATCTAAACACAAGTTGGCAAGAAGAAAGAGATTAATAAAGCTTGTAGAAGCTGGCATATATTTTAGCACAGTCACAAGTCAAACCTGATAAAACCTGACAACAGTTTGGCAAGAGATTAGAGGAATGGCCAGATGGCCACAGCAGAATAGAACATGACCAACCGATCTCTTTACTGATTTACTCACCTTAATTATTGGATTGCTCATTCATTCTTTCATTAATTTCTGTATTCGGTTATTCGTTCGTAATGAATATTCATTATGGGATTGAGCAGTATTCAGTGTGCTAGAGATATCAAGAAGAATAAGCCGTGAGGTCTGCTTTGGAAAGCTTGCTACCTAGATAGACAGGTGTACGCCATTACCAGAATGATGATGATGATGATGCCTCTTTCTGTAAGACCTACTGTAGGCTAGGCACTGTTCTGAGAGACCCTGAAGCTCAAATACTCGAAGCTCTATCAAATGCCTGTGTTCAGCGTATTGCCAGTGGGCTCATTGGGACGTCCCATTGTCATGCCATTTGTAATTAGGATAATGGAATTCTAATCCCACCTTTAAGGAAGTATTTAGTGAAGGACATAAACTCCATGTTTGTTTGGTGTTAATCAGCTGCGTACACTCATAGACCTGAATGTACAGGGTGGTATTATAGTCTCTGTGGTCCCCGCTGTGGAACGGCAACATCTTTGACAGCCAACAAACCCAAGGACAAGGTCATCAAAGAACTAATAAACTGAATGTTTATGTGTTCATTTGTGCTCAGGTTTGATGGACTTGTACTTATGAACTTTTTTCATCTTTGGAAATTAATTATACATTGTCCAGGGAGTGAGGATGATAATGGTGATGGTGATAAGAAAACAACATTTATATGTCAAGTAGTATGTATGTCCTGCATTTTTCTAAACCCTTTCAATGGGTTATCTTATTTAATTTTCACAACACAGTGAAGCAGATACTGCTATTAGGTCCACTATCCCAGAGGAGGAAAATAAGTAGAAGAGTCTATGTGAGATTACGAATAACCTAAATAATAAAGTTATAACCTAAATTTATTATTTTTCTAAATAATAAAGAACCAGGTTTTCCTAGGCGAGTGCTGATAACCACCCTTTCCCTTTTCTTCACCCGAATGTTGAGAGTGATCACTTTTCAAGTTGCCACTTGGTTTTTGCATGGGAAGGAGTGGTTGCTGTTGGGAGAGATGCAGGCCAGCTGAGCTGCAGTCAGAGGCAGAAGACAGCATCGTCTAGTTTCTGTCCTGGCCCACTGCATAATCTAATAACCGAGTACATCCTACTTCATGCCTCATTGCCCCAGAAAAACTTCGCCCTTCCCGGGGATGTGGACTTCTCTGCAGGAAACGGGCTGTAGGCACGGCCCGGTGTTCACCTTCGTCGATCCAGGACCATGGTATTTGAGACTGCACAGATTATCTAGAGTGCTCGCTTCAGAGCAAAACCAAGAACACGAATCAGTGAGCTTTACCTCATTTTTGATATCGCAGTAGATATTTCCACTTGCGTCTGCTGAATGGAATAAAGGTTTAAAGATTACCTTTCTACATATAGTCCATCTGCACACACTGGAAGATAGGCATTCTCAATATCGTTTTTATTTACTTTAAATATTTGATGCCTCTTTAAACATTTCTAATTTGCCGTAGCATAATTTTAAATAAGATCTTCTTAGGTGTCTCATTCAAATTCTCTAAGGCTGTTGTTTTGCCCTACAAAATTTCCCACATCTTACAATATGTTGAGTCAGTTTGCTTGAAAAACTGTAACGTCAGCCACAGTAAAGTCTTGTAAAGTTCATCAAAGAACAAAAATATTTTATCAGTGGGGTATATTACACTATATTTTGGGTTACAGATCAGTATTTAAAGTCATTTCATGCAAAAAGAGATGGTGAATAGATAGATATGTAATGTTCCAAAGTGCATGTTCTGTGTAAGCAAATTCCATCTCTGGCTTTGAAATTTCTGCCTGCTGCATCTCAAAATACTTCCCCGAAGCTATTTCCTTTTTTTTAAATGGTCTCTGCTCTGTCTTGGTTTATTACTTGTGTCATCGTCCCCCGACTTAGTTTATTTTTCTCAAACTGATTCCACATGTTACTTTCAATCACTGCGTCTCAAGGTTTGGGATGAACGGCCCTGAAGCAATTCCGTCGTGTGCCCTTCTGCGGCTCGGCGAGGCTCTCGGTCTGAGTGTGCGGAGCCCGCAGACCTGAGGTAGGGGTGCACTGTCTTAGTGCTGCCTGTTCCTCCATAAGCCAGCTGAGACTTAAAAATAAATGAACAAAAACTGGCCTTACTCTTTGTCTATAAATGTAGAGTTTTACAAGCTCATCTTGAAATCAAGTTAATCAAGTGGGCCGAAATCAATCTGGATTTTCCCCCTTTGAACATTCTGGTATTTTACCTAACCTTATCACAGCTAGAATTTTGCTATAACATGAAGGGAATGGGAGTTTGGGAGGTGAATAAAAATTTATCAAATATTCCTCATCTATGTGAACAAAGAGCTAATTATTGCCTCCCTGAATCATCTTATCATTCATATGACTTTGATATATTATTTTTTGAGAGTCCAATTCAGTGGCCATGGCCAAAGGGAGTACTGACATTAGCAATGTCTGTTGTTAACAGATACTGGTAACATCTATTTTCTTTGCTCCTCTTTAAGGCCTATATTTTACTTACTTTAATAAATATGATTATATTTACCAATATGATTAACTTTGGAAACTGCCACAGATTGTTTTAGAAGTTAGTAGTGTATAAAGTTTAAGAACATAAAAATAGAGACATGACAATTAAGTAATAAGAAGTAAATTTATGAACTAGTTAGGTTTTTCTAGCTAGACAATGGATTTTCCTTCTGAAAATCATCCAATGGTCTAATTACATTTTTAAAATTACTCTTTTAACTCTATAGTCCAAAAAACCAATAACTGGAGCTTTGTTTACCTGGAACTGTTCCCTACGGCAGTTTAATGATCTAGAATGCAGCTTCTTTCAAGACTCTCCTAAGCTTGGCCCTGAGAGAGCATGACCTTTAATAAGCTCTGATGTCTGAGTTCTCACAACTGTTCAAAGTTACCTGAGTGTTTTTGCATGCAGTGATACACAGTGAATTGAATTCCCATTAAAAAAAAAAACAACAAAACCTATGAATATCAGTTTTATTCCTATTAATAAATTTACAGCTTTAAACTTAGATTATTTGAGATTTTATATTTTGATTCATTTATTATTAATTATCATTTAGTAACTCATCTGATAACTAAGTCATTTCCTAAAATTAAGTTAAATTTTAATTAGTGTCAATTTATAAATTCCTTTGATTCACTCTATGCTTTTGATCAATTATGAAAATAATAGTGCCTACTCTTTGGGACACTGCTGTCATCAGTCAGGAGCAAGTGGTAGTATACCTTTGGGGGTCACATTCTTTTTTTTTCTCTTTTCCTTCTTCTATTAAATCTTTTCTAGTATCTTTTGGAATACTCAGTTTTGTCCTAGACTATTTAGTTAGGAAATAAAAAGTTAATTTCAAACTAGAATTTTTATTTTAATTCTACCCCAATCATGAGTTACAGTAGTCAACATACACACACAGATGAAAATTATGCTCAAAAGGAAGAGATGAGATATTCCATTCTTCACCAAAAAGGAAGATCCAACATACACACAGAAACTAGAAAGAAAAATAGAGAGAAACAAAAAGAAAGGAAAAGAAAAGAAAGACGAAAAAGCATCAAATGAGAGTACCTGAATAATTATTCTCTGTTCTTCCTTTTTGGCAATTCTTCTTATTTTGTGTAATATTAAATAACAATTACATGGAATAATTTATTTTTCTTTTCCCTTACCTTTCCTTCCTATTTAAAGCCTGCAGAGAAGAGGCAGGTAAAAATACGTAAGGCTCTGTGTTCCATTCCATTACCGTCTTTCATCCATAGATTCACCCATCATTACCCAATGAGCTCAAAAGTTAATTTGAATCTGCATTTCCGAGCTCTTTAATAATTTACCAGTATTTTTTCCCTTGCAAGAACTCACAGTTAAAAATTATGGTCTGCAAATAATGGTCATGACCATTCATGTGAAATAAATGATATGTAAAGAATTGAAAAGTTGAGGTTACTTTGAGGATTTCTCCTGACCCATTTGTAGCTTTCAAGGCCAAAGCATTTATAGGGTAGTGGAGGGACAAAGAAATACAGAACAAGAGATTGGCATTTTTATGTAATGACCTCATTTATGTATTTTAACAACTCTATGGCATAGACATTATTAGTCCTTTTATTTTTTATTTTTTTGCTGAGGACATTGAAGCATAGAGAAACTTAACAAAACTGAATCCCAAGGTTAACAATATTAAGTACAATAGTCAAATATCCCTATGCCTTTGTGATCATCCATATTCTCTTTTATATTTTAGCACTTTTGTTATTATTCAGTGTTCCTTTTTGCTTCTGGTAATTTTCTTTAGTCTGAGGTGTATTTTATATGATGTGACACCATGTCTTTGATTGTTATTTTCATGGTACATCTTTATTTTTATCCTACCTATATCATTATAGTATAAATGAGTTTCTTGTAGATACCATGTAGCTGAATCATCTTTTTAATCCACTTTGCCAGTTTCTGTCCTTTGATTGGTATATTTACAACACTTACACTCAATGAAATTATTGATATTTTGTTGGAATTTAAGTCTGACATTTTATTCTTTCTTTTGATTTGTGTTTTTCTGCTTCCTTTTTCCTGTCTTCCTATGGGTTATGTGAACATCTTTTAGTGTTCTATTTTGGTTTATCTATAGTGCTTTTGGGCATGTCTTTTGGGTTTTTAATTTTTGTTTAGTGGTTACTTTGGGACTTCTACAATATATCTGAAATTTAATTGTAGTCTAATATCATTATTTTGTCTTTTCAGGTAAAATGTAGGACCCTTACCCCCTTTTCCTTTTGCTCTCCTCATTTTATAATTGAGGTTTTTCACAGGTATGTAAAGTTGAGAACCATGTTGGAAAATATTATAATTTCCTTTCAGCCATTTAAAATGATTTTAAAACCTCAGGAGAAGA
>PVJD01018182.1:0-15304 GCA_004026545.1 Mormoops blainvillei | reverse complement strand
AGCAGCATAGCCCTGTGACTCACTTCAGACACCTGACCTCCAGAACTATAAAATAATAAATACGTGTTTTAAGCCACTAAATTTGTGGTAATTGGTTAAAATAACAATAGGGAATTAATACAGAATGAAATAATAAATGGCTTTAAATCTACCAACTCAAATAGTGTTTTAAAAATTAAACTTTTAGAAAACAGATATTCCTTCTGTGGGTTAACCAGACCTCCACAGTGTACATGTTATTTGTATATGTACTTTTGTTTATGTAACATTTAACTGGAAACCAAGATTTTAAAGTATCAAAGATTACTTCCCTGTCCCCTGGATGGCATTTTCTCTCCTTTTAGAGGACCATTTTATTAGAATATTCTCATTTTGTGGTAAGAAATATAATGAGTAGTGCTAAAACTGTAGAGTTTATCATTCTGGTATGTTAATTGAAAAATAATTACAACCAAACTGAAACTAAAATCACCAAGGCTTTATTTTAAAAATAACTACATTAACAGATTATTATAATTCCAACAACCTTTTCACTAATTACTTTGTCTGAAGGTACAAACTGAAAGTGGTGTGTGATGTTCTCTAAGCTCATCAAATTGCTCCCGGGGTAATGGGTTCTCATTTGTAGCCTGAGTGTTTCATTTGGTGCACCATTCGTCAAAGCTGACACAAGGGTACGAGATCTAACAGCTTTCCACAAGGAGCTGAAAGGCAAGGAGGAGCTTCATTCACCAGGAGTCTATCATAGAGTGGAGGTCTATAAAATTATTTTAATTTGTTCATATTCGCACTTGAACTACACTGAAAAATTGATTAAAATTTTAGTTTCTAACTTATTGTTAGTGTTTTTGCCATACACAATTTGAGCAGTTCCTTATTACATGGACAATATTTACAAAAGCTTTTATAGTAATACATGGAATCAATTTCAAAGTATATAAACAGTAAAGGGCAAGAATTTACCATTGATTAGCAATTTATCTGTATAAGCCTGGCTATGCTTTAACTTAGCAATCAGTTCCAAACTTTCACCATATATTAAGCAAAAAGGGACAATGAAGTAATTATCTGGATAATTCATAACTTGTCAAAGTTTCCTTCAACGCAGATGTTTTCTACAAATTGTCTTGGTGATTTATAAGTCAAAACATATTCTCAATCCTTAAAAGATTTCTATGGCCTGAATTATACTTTGTTATCTTAGATCATGTTCACATGGGAAATGTCATGCCAAACATTACAGGGCAGTGATGGTAAAGACTAGACCCATACAATGTACCATGTAATCACATCTAGTTAATTAGTGAGGCAAATTTTAGACAAGTAAAAAGTAGTATTTACTTTTGTCAATGTAAGAAATATCCAAACCTGAAGAGAATTTTTATGAGTTTACTTGAGCCAAACTGATGACAATTGTGAGGATACAAGAAGTCTGAAACATGAGAGAGCCCTCACCCTGATCTCAGGTTTCCACCTGTGAGAAATACATTTCTGTTGTACAAAAGCTACCCAGTCTGTTGTGTTTTGTCATAGCAGCCCACATGGGCTAAGACAGAAAGTTAATACTGAAAACTGGGGGTGCTGATGTAACAAATACCTGCTCCAGTGTGTCTGGAAGGTGGGACCCCTGCCACAGGGGGTTTTAAGGTTTTGGACCTGATTTGGATCTGTTACCTCTTTCCTCTTTCCTCTTTCCCTCCTTTGGAAATGGGAGTGTTTATCCCATGCCTATCCCACCATTGTGTTTTGGAAGCCCGTGACATGTTTGATTTCACAGATTCACAGCCAGAGAGCAATCTGCCTCAGGGAGAATTATCTATCCATATTTAATTTAGGTAATACTTATATGACACTTTGGACTATGGCTTTTAAGTTGATGGTGGAACAAGGTAAGACTGGGGTTTGTTAGGATGAAATAAATGTATTCTGCATATAAGGAGGACATGAATTTGGGGGGGGCAGGGCAGAATGTTATGGTCTGAAGGTTTATGTATCCCCAGACTTCATATATTAAAATCCTAATGCTCGATGGGCTAGTATTAGGAGGTAGAGCCTTTGGCAGGTGCTTAGGTCTGGAGGATGGAGTCCTCATGAAAAGGGTTAGTGCCCTGAAAAAAGAGACCCCACAGGCCTCCCTCACCTTTTCTGCCATGTTGCAATATGACAAGAAGTCTGAGACTCAGAAGGGGGCCTTCTTCCAAATGCCGACACCCTGATCTCAGACTTCCAGCCTCCAGAACTACAGGAAATAAATTTTTATATTTTATAAGGTACCCAATCTGGTATTTAGGTAAAGTAGCCTGAGTGGACTATGGCATTGTGTGTGTCTTTGTTTGCACATGTGCACTTGTGCACACATTACAGTTCCCTCAGATATTTAGTTTAGCTTGTGATCCATTGCAATGCATTTCCATGTGCCAGTAACCATATCCAGTTTGTTCCTTGACACAATTGTCTTGCTTCATTTCTTTGATTCCTTACTTAGACATCTTCTCCTTCAACTTAATGGATTAGTTTGAGGTGATCTGGAAAAGTATTTGTTGGAAATGGAAGGCCTCTAAACTGATCTTTGCTTTGTAGTTTCTTTATTCAGTTGAAAAGCCTTGCTATGGCATTGTGGCTCAAACCTTTCTTTATCTTATATTTTTAGTACTTAACTACTCAGGTTCCAATAGCATTTAGCTTTTCCAAGCCTGCAAGGCCCATGTTCTCTCAACGGTTACTAATACATTTGTTTTCTGAAAATGAGACACTTTTTATTTAAGCATATCCCTTTCATGAAGTATATTGTTGAAAGCAGAAAGTAAAAGCCCCATGTAGCACCCCTTGACTATTTCCAACCACTGTGCCTAGAGCTCTAGGGTCAGTAGGCTAGGTTGGCCCACTGAATGGCTGCACTGCCTAAAGTGGCTCTATTTAAAATTTGTATTTATAAATCTGTATCAGTCAGGGTAGTACTATAAAAGACAACTCCAAAATCTCAGTGACTTAACACAACAGAAGTTTATTTCTTGATCATGTAAAGTCTGTCAGTGAAACGGGATGTAAACAGAGCTCCACTTAACCTTGGCTCCTTTCCGATTGTGAAGCTACTGCATCTATGTTTTCAGAGTTTTCTATGGTCAGCAAAATATGGGTGGGAGAAAAGAGAAGGGCGGATCATGAAGGAAATTATCATGGGCCAACCTGAAAACACATTACCTACTTCCACATTCCAATGGTCAAGGACCATCTAACTGAAAAGTAACTAGGGGATTTGGTCTAGATTTATGCACAAAAGAAAATGGAAACTGGATTGTTGAACAACTAGCCATTCTTTGCCATCACAGTGTGTATGTGACATGCGTTTCTCCCCTTTCCCTCCCCCTCCCTCTCCCTCTTCTTCTCCTTCTCCTTCTCCTTCTTCTTTTCTTTCCTCCTCCTCATCTGAAAATGTGTTCATTGATTTTAGGGAGAGAGAGAGACTGAGACAGAGAGACAGGCAAACAGAAAGACAGAGACACAGAGAAACATCAGTGTAAGAGAGAAACATCAACCAGTTGTCTCCCATACACACCTGGACTGGGGATCGAACCCGCAACTTAAGTATGTACCTTGACCGGGAATCGAACCTGCAGCTTTTTGGTATATGGGACAATGCTTCAACCAACTTAGTCTCCTGGCCAAGGTGACATGCATTTACTGCTTAAGCTATTTGACTTCAGTCTGACAAAATGGCACAATGTAGTTAGTTGTGACCATATGGTGCTCAGTATAATGATAATTTTTCTAAGTCTGTAGAATCAAAATGTAGTCATTATCAGAGTAAAGAAAAACTTCTAAGTGAGAAAAATTTCAATTCTAAATTCTAACCAGCTAATAGAGGAGAAAAAAATTCATCAGATTCTTACCTTGTTACAATTTCACTCTGAAATAAAGTTATTTTAGTGATTGAATATATATCAATTATAATAACAAAGAAGTATGAAAGTATCTAATTCTTACTGTTGGCTTGATTCAGGCACTTCTTTAAGAAACATCTAGTACTGTTGGCTAATTTTGTCAAGCAAGGAAACCTCAGCATCAATGACACTAACATTTCCCAATGTCAAATAGAAAGTGTACCATCCAATAAGTCAATTTGTTCTGCAATGTCACAATGTAGTTATCCAGTTCCAATTCACCCTGAAAGCTCTTTAACATCGTTTGTATTAAAAGCCAGACAAGCTATAGGGTCTCAGAGACTTTCTTTTATGGCTGACATGTACATCGGTAAAATTAAATCTTAACATTTCTTAAGCCCCAGTGCATAAGTTCTACAATGTGGAATTCAGAAAACTGATTTTATAGTTTCATTCATGTACAAGTATTTGAAAAAATAATCCTGTTTTTGAAATAAAAAAAAAATTTTGCTCATCTTTGCTGGTATTGATGCTCGCTTTTGGACACAGTTTGGATGATATTCATTATGAAGGAAAAATAAGCAAGATCTTATATTTTCACAACAAAAAATTTCAAATCTCCAATATGTCTGATATAAAAATTTAGATTTTTTAATATTCAGTAGTAAAAATTGTTTCCTGCTTTTACTCATTAAGAAGGAAGTGGTACTGATCTCTTTTCTCACTGTATACAATTGTAAAAGTAGAGAAACAGAGAAAAAGGCTTTCAGATACTGGACAACAGGCAATAGACATGGTGATCCATGAAAGGAAGGAAATGCAGAAGAGAAACCCTACAAATGCCAGCTTTCTTCAGAAAAGAAATTTCTTATTCTGACAGGAAGGGAGAATGTGAAGAGCTCGGAAGTCTTGATGCATTGGGGAGACAGAGCAGAGTTTAGAGGGAGCTAAAACAACTGGAATTTGCAGGGCAGAGTATCAGAGACAAGGACCTATACTGTCAAAAAACTTAGAAATTCACTGGAGATCCCTTTTGAGTCTTCCACGATATACTAATATGTACATAAATAGGGCAAAAATTCATGAGGCCAAGGAAATAACAACTGCCAGGGAGCTACAAACTAAACAGTGGTCTGAGCTTACACAGACCCAGGAGCTGTTCCAATTTTCACAAGCCAAAGGAGCGGGGGCAGGGCCTGGTGGGGCTGGAGCTAAGGAAGCAGTCAGGGCCTAAGAGGTTGGTGAGGTTTTTGGGGTCTGTAGGACCAGAGCTGGGAGGGTGTGGCTAGGAGATTGCCATCATACAAGGAAAATAAGCATATAAATATATGCACAGATAATAGGAGCACCCTTTTGCCATAGTTGAAGGGGTTATAAATATAGAAAGAGTAAACTAAAATGAGTCTAGTAGTGTTGGATTGGAATAGAAATTATTGACCTGAACTCATGGCTTTTAACATTACATAGGTACAGAAATAGATACAGATATGTATATATACACAGGCATAAACATAATGCATTTCTTAGCTCTGTCAACTGAGAAATGGGCTCAACTCAGGAGAAATGGGTTCAACTCAGAAGAGGGCTAAGGCATAATGAGCACACCTAATGCCCAGGTCTTGGTTTCTAAACCCCATTCTCCACTCACAGGAATCAGGGCTCTTTGGAGAACTGACTGAAGCAACAAAGTACAAGATGAGACTGGAACATCTTTTTGTTCTAGAAAGCAAGGAGGTCTCAAAAGCTTAAGGGGATGTGTCAAAAGTCACACAGGAATCAGCTTGAGGGAACTCCCACTAGCCAAATATAGGACAATTTGTGCATCAGAATAAGTATTGATGTAATGGATTATGACCAATTTAGTGAAATGAAGATCCATGGATCTCACTGATAGAAATAAATAAAAATAAATAAATAAATAAATAATAAACCTGAAAAAGCAGTATTTTTCAGTAGGAAACCAACTAATAAATGTAAAAGCCATGATAAAATTAGAAAAGTCAATATTTGGCAGCTATTATAGTAATATTTTATTCAGGCAAGAACCATTCAAGGATGATAAGCTGAGAGGTTGTAGAGGAATAAAATTTAACATAATTCCAAGGTAGCACCCCAAAAGACACTTATTAATTACAAAGGAAAAACAACTTTACAGTGGAGAAATCCAGCAAACACAACCTTAACCAACTGACCAGAGTTAGTTAACATGGCCAGTCATAAGACACATTGATATCATGAACCTCCTACCATAATATACTGAGAATGCAACATCGTTTTGGTGATATTTCTGCCAAAAATGCATAACTTGAATCTAATCATGAAGATTAGACAAACTCAAATTAAGGGACACTGTACAAAATAACCATCCAGTACACTTCAAAAATGTCAGTCATGAAAGACGAGAAAAAGCTGAGGTAGAATTCCTGAATTATTAAGACTAAAGAGATATGTGTGTGTGTGTGTGTGTGTGTGTGTGTGTGTGTGTAAAAGTGTGACAACTAAATGAAAATTGCTATCCTGGATTGGATAATGGACTGACCACAAAGGAATTCTTTTTCTGCTATGAAGGCAATTATTGGGACAATTAGTGAAACTGAAATGAGGTTTTATGATTAGCTAGTAATATTACATCCATATAAATTTTTTGATTAGATGGTTGATCTGCGATTAGGTAAGAGACTGTTTCCGGCCTTTAGGAACTATGAAACTTTAGAAAATATTTAGGAGTTTTCAACTTTCATTCTATTCAGATAGGAAAGAGGAAGGAGGAGGAGGAGTTTAAAATTATTTCAAAATAAAAAGTTTAAAATGACAAGAAATCACTATCATGTTTTACTTTCATTCTTTGAGAGCAGACTATACACCTGATTTTGCTAGTCTGAGCCATGTCCAGGCACATAAGAGAAAACCAATGAATATTTGTTTGAATACTTGGTAATTTGACTTGTCTTATCTTCTTACTAAATTGTAAGATATTAGAGGTCTTGAACTATGTCTTGGTTCTCTGCAAAAGAAAAAGGGGGAGGGAGAGATGCTGAATACTTGGGACAATCAATAAAAACCCAAGATCATGCTTCAAGAGAAAGCATGAACTAGCCCTAAAGTAAAGGCTATTTTGACCCATCCAAACAAGCTAATCTACAAGTAACTACTGCAAAACAAACTTCAACACTGAAAAAAGCAGATAATGGGACCCATAGCCAGCCAATACAAATAGACATAGACACACAGATGTGACATCTATGAGAGCTGGGAAACCTTGTTACTGCTCCATCTAAATTTAGGAATTATTTTTATTTTTTTGTTTGCTAGAAGTACCGCATACATCTATTTTTTGTTTCACTTTTTAATTAGTGATTGAGTCTCATAAAATTTAGTATTTTATGTGTTATAATACAACAAATTAAACCAGCTTTAATGTTCAAGGTGTATACTGTAGTCAAATATAAAATAAAAAAAGATGTCCAGATACATATATCAGAAAAAAATTAACTGAAAAAAATGTGTTTACAAAATCCTTTTCCTTATCAATAAAATGACACTAGGCTTTGGGGTAGGAATAAATTTCTTATTGCAAAATCACAAATTTAAATCTGATTAGAAAATAAGTATTAACATTAATGTCCTCTGAGAAAAAGTTTAAAGTTTTTTAAGTCATGTGAAAAAATTCTTGAAACAAAACAATATATTATCCCTACTATTTTTTAAAAATTGATGTACATTCTGAATATTTTAAAATTAACTTCAGTTGATTAATAAGTATAAGTTTTAATGGAGATGATTTTCTGCTATTAAAAATGAGTACCATGGGTGGCTGAACATATTTAATTCAGATTATCTATTGAGTCTTGCTACTAATTTATCATCTGAGTAAATGGGTATAAATTAGCTAATAATCCATACAAATCCTATTATCAAAAAATAAAGTACTAGATTTCAGTGAACTTATTCAAAGGATTAGTTTCTTAATATTAGCCTCTCTAGGAGTATTAAAAAGGTCTTTTAGAAAGTGAACTATAATTTGCATAAGCAGTCTTATATCAGTGTAATTATTTATAAATGTCATTTTGACATTTGGATCGTGTCCATGCATTAATGTTACTAAGTTGCTTCACTTTAAAAAAATACAACTTTAGGAATGATTGCTCCCAAATAATTATTGCTCCTGATAAATGTATAAACAACATTAATAAATATGCATTAATCCTAGTATATTAATCCTATATTCAGGTTCAATCCTCAACTCATGATTAATTAAAAATTTTATACTGAAAAGGAACAGATTTGTGAATTTATAATAAGAATTAAATTCCAAGTAAAGCTTTCATTTATCAGAAGACCACAGAGTACTGGAACACTGATGCAATTTGCACATAGTAGATACAGTTCATATACATATATACTCTCTTAGATACTAGAAAGAATGCCAGAGTCAACTCTTACTCTAAAATTGAATTTCACGTTAATTCAAGTATCACTTATCCCTTTCCAGATGAAGTCAGGTAATTTTAAGCAGCATGAAATAGTAATCATTTGAATTGGTATATAATTTTCTTGAAGGGACCATTTTCAAGAGCTTTATTAACACAATTTTCTTAGTAACATTTTAAAGTATTATAGGTCAAAACCTATTTCAAAAAGTAACACTCTACCAAAATTTTTAGCTAAAAATTTTTTAAGCCTTAAAAATGTTGCAGAATTTAATTTCCACTATTTATTACTGATAACAAGACTACATTATTTGTCGTCCAAGCCCTTTTCAGTTCTAGAGGAATGTGGAAAGAAAATCACCCCCACAAAAAAAATTCTTTGCCAAGACTAGTCTTTTTTTTAATGATAATAGATAGTAATTCTTGATTACTAATTTAGGAAAGTATAAACTTTAATCCTCTAACAACTCCCTTTTAAAATACCTTATTAAGGCATATTTATCACAGAGATCTGATATCCAATGAAGGTGGAAAATATAAACTGGAATAATTAGAATAAAGTCAGAAAGATAATCTAAACAAAAGCTTTAAAAGGCTGTATCTGAAGTAAAGATAGTAAAATTGTAGAGGACAAGAGAGATAGGTGAGGCAAATAAAGTTTGATTTAGCAGAGAATCTGAAATATAAAAAGACTAGCTGATTAATTATAGAACTTATTCATTTTGGAACTAGATGACACTATGCAGTTTATCTAATGTCTTATATTTTCACAAATTAGAAAAATGACAAAGAACTTAGCTACAGAAGCTTGTACAATATAATTCAGCTACTGAGAATCAGAACTGAAGTACCAATGAAGTCAAGTGTCTGGGGAGAGCTCCAGACCTGACCCCTTAGAAATCTCCATCTTAATTTTAATTCTGTATTTTCTTGAAAAAGTACTCATTTGAAAACACATTTTAGTTTAATACATAACTTTTTAGACAGCACAGAGCATCACAGAAAGAACGCTGGATTAACAAGGACTTTTGGATCCCGATCAGCCATGAACTAGTTAAGTGACCTTAACAAAACATAAGAAGAGTCCATCTTTTTTCATTTGAAAAATAAATTTGATGGATTTAAAAGACCATAAATTATATGAAAGACAAAATCAATGCCCATATATAATAAAGTTGTTACAAATTGAAGCATCTATTACATATAAATGTCAATTGTGCACTTTCTTCAGAAGAATATGACTTGCCAGAAGGTAGCTTATTTTTCTAAGCCATATCTTCCCAAGTGTTAGGATCAGTAAATATCTCAGAAAAAATAGGTTTTAGTTATAGTATGATACAAATAACCCACAATAGGAAAATCAATACTTGTGTCATAATCCTTACATATAAGAAAATATTGTGCAAATGCTATTTTTAAAGGAAATAGATTGTTTTACAAAAAACAAGTAAATTATTTTCTGAAGACTAAACAATAGCAAAATAATAATTCATCTGATAAATAGTAAAATGGCATGGGCAAGACAAAAATAAGCCAAATATTTATCTTGTTGTAACTGCTCAAGGTAGAATCAAAGAGATAACCTCAATGTCATTATTTTGAATGCACCAAACTCACATATGCATTTTCCTAATATTTAGAGTTCATGACTTTACTATTACTTGAAGAATTAGCATGCAACTGTTATAGGAGTCCTGTCAAAAGAAGCAAAGACTACAACTACTTAAACTAAGACGGAGGAAAACCTAAAACACAGAAATTATTTCCTTTTTCCTGTAGAGTTTGGCTTAGTCACATGATACACATTTTCTGAGCAAGAATATTTCCACGAAACAAGTAAAAACCAGCTGTTGATATGGTAGAATTGCTTTTTTAAAATGTTAATGATAAACCCTAAGCTACGATGTCCTTTACAAACAAAAGAAAAAACATCATTTTCCACAGGCAGTTTTAACCCTAATATTTTAATAATTTCCAGGAAAACAAACAAAAAAAGGTGAAAAGGATGAGACAACACACCATCATGTTGATAACAATGGTGTACTCCATCTGATTTTTTGAACTGGAAAGGATAAATGTCTATTCTACACTGCTTCCAAAATAATATGAGGAACAAAAAAGTACCTTCCACTTTGAGAAGTGAGGGCCACGTGCCCTAGTGAGAGGCAGTTATCTGGGGTCAGAGCTCAGCACTTGGAGCCCAGGCTCTGGTATTAGATGGTCCTGAGTTTAAAAAACATTTCTTCCATTTACTACTGTGTGGATTTAGGTAATTAATTTGTCTATAAATATCCTTATCTACCAAATAAAAAAACTGATGCTGGGGAGATTAAATAAGATAGAGAGCTTTGCACAGTGTATGCACTTAATAAGTGCTTAATATTAATATTATTAAATAATATTGACATAGTTACCCATCCAGTAATGAAAATCATCTTGAAACTGGGAAGGCAGCTACAAGTAAGGCTAAAATTTATACTTTGGTGTAAGGAGTACAATTTTTTTTCTTCTGTCTACTCGGATATATGTTTCACAAGAAAAACAAAGTCAAACTGAAAGAATAAAAATGACTGACAAATTTTGTCATTTTTACATCCATAAACTATCTAGTATTACTAGTATTTGTCTGTGAGAGGGGAGATACTGTGATGGGGAAATAAAACCCCTTCCAATCATACCCCCTTGTTTAAATGTAACCTTGATTCCTCCAAATACATTTTACAATGAGATTTCAGAAGCACTGGACTTGTGGGAAAAGTATAGAATGCATTACAACTAAGTAGTTCACCACTTGGCTGCCACATTTAAAACTATAGTCCTTCTGGAAGGATTTATGCTAAAGAGGCAAGGGCAGGCCTGGTCAATGATAAAGCTTAAGGTTCTGTGACATGGGAAGGAAGCAGTAATGTGGAATCTGGGAGGCTAGCTATCTGAGGTGGGAGTAGATACGAATAAGCAAGAGGATGCCTAAGGCACAGAAAATTTCTAAGATTTGCCTGCTCAACAGCTGAATCTCAGTCTTCTTAGGCCTGTATTCAAGACTACTTGTAATCTTGGTTTTTCATGTCCTCCCAAGGTTTGCTTTGTCTATTTTACCCATATTCAAGCCAAATGAGTTAACTGTACTGTCTAAACATGCATATATGCTTATGCCCTCTCTGCCCCCAGGAACTGTCTTCTCCTTAATGCTGTCTGTTCAAATGATACTGAAGATCAAATGTCATCTTTTCTATATATTTTCTCACTTCCTACACCCTTTCTTTCTCCTTCTCCCTGCAGTGATCCAGAAGTTTGCTGGCAGGTGAAATTTATGCTTCTTTTAAATCCATAGCATTTCACCTACTTTACTTAAGGTACGTAACATATTGAGTCCATTTTTGATACAGATAAATCAACAAATGCATATGGATAGGTAAGAGAAAGAATGACTTTACTTGGGGAGATTGAAGAGGCTCCATGGAGTAGATGGATTTTGGTCTTGTCCTGGAAGAATGAGAGTACTGTGGACAACTGGAAGTGAAAGAGAAGGTTGGTCCAGGTTAAGAGAATAGAGTAAACAAGGCAAACAGAAGAGGCTACGTAGTTACCAGACAACAGTTAAAATAATACAAAGTATTGGCTAGAGAACCATTAGATAGAACATTAAAATAAAAAGATAGGGCGAGATCTTGCTCTTTAAAAACAGAGCTATACCAGGTCTGTTCATATGGTATCCAGTCATGTAAAAAGAAAAACAGAGACATTTATTGAAGAAGATACAAGATACAGGAAACATTGTACATAGCACAATGATGCCTTAGTCCCCTTCAAAATAGGCACCTTGGGATCTCACACAGTTCTCCCAATCACCACCAGCTGCCTGGTCCTATTTTCCTGAATCTCATTGACAGTCTGAAATCTCTTCCCTTTCAAAGGTGATTTTAGTTTTGGGAAAAAACAGAAGCCACAGGGCACCAAATCTGGGCTGTAGGGGAGCTGAGTCACCTGGGTGATTTGATGTTTCACCAAAACACTCTGCATGAGACATGATACAGGAGTGGGTGCATTGTCATGATGAAGCTGCCAATCCCCAGTTGCCCATACCTGCGGCCTTCTGAATCATCCAAATAGCTTCTGTGAAGGAATGTTCAAGCTTAACACAAAATTTGATGTAGATTTGTTGCTCTACTCAGTCATTTTGAATGAGACGTCCACACAGTACACACGTTTACTCAATGGCACCTACCACCCCCTACCGACTAGTACAGTGAAGTCATCATTGTTCACACATGCACATTCCAGTCTGCTCTCCTTGGCTGCCAGGTTACACAGATATTGTGCAAACTATTCTTATTATATTAAAAATGGCTGGACTTTTTCCAGACACACCTAATAAATTTTATTCAAAATTTGTTGCCCAATGCTTTGAAGACTTTTATCTGCTTTCAGCATCCATTTTCCTGTAGTTTGCCCTTTTTTTGGTACATCGATGATCCATTTAAGGATGAGCGATATTCTAAAATACAAATCTGATTATACCATATTCTATAGAAAAGTTTATTCTTTGTATTAATTTAAATCCAAACTCTTAATAGGGTACATATTAAAATATCAGTTAATGAACAATTTTCCAGCTTATGTGGAGTTTTCCAAGACACTTGTTTTAGATATTTTTCTTTTAAACACTCTCCTTCCTAACATGTCTATCATATAAATCATATAGATTGTTCAAAATCCAAATTATTGCTTTTTCCATTTCTGTTTTATTTTACAATTACAGTTGATTCATTATTATATAAGTTTTAAGTATACACCACAGTGATTAGACATTATATGACTCACTAAGTGATCATCCCGATACATCTTGAACCCATCTGGCACTATACATAGTTATTAGAATATTATTGATTATATTCTCTATGTTGTACTTTACATTTTCATGGCTATTTTGTAACTACCATTTTGTACTTCTTAATCTCTTCACCTTTTTCACCCATCCTCCCAAACCCCTTCCCATCTGGCAATCATCAAATTGTTCTCTTTGTCTATGAGTTTTTTCTGTTCTGCTTGTTTGCTTACTTTATTTTTTAGATTCAATTGTTAATAAATAAGTATTTATTGCCTTTATATTGTTCATATTTTTACCCTTTTCTTCTTCTTCTTCTTCTTCTATCTCCTTCTCCCTCTTCTTCTCTCTTTTTCCTCTTCTTCCTCCTCTTCCTCTTCTTGCAGAAGATCTTTTAAGATTTCATATAATACTATTTTGGTAGTGATGAACTCGTTTAGCTTTTACTTGTCTGGGAAAATATCTGTCCTTTGATTCTAAATGATAGCTTTGCTGGGTGGAAGAATCTTGGTTGTAGTTCCCTGATTTTCATCACTTTGAATATTTCTTGCCAGTCCCTTCTGGACTGCAGTGCTTATGTTAAGAAATCAGCTGACAGTCTATGGGAACTCTCTTGTAGCTATTTTTCTCTTGCCGCTTTTAAAATTTATGCTTTATGTTTAACCTTTGGCATTTTATTTATGATGTGTCTTGAAGTGGGCCTATTTGGGTTCATTTTGTTTGGGAATCTCTGTTCTATCTGGACTTGTATGTCTATTTCCTTCAACAGGTTAGGGAAGTTTTCTGCCATTATTTCTTTACATAGATTTTCAATTCCTCCCTCTCTTTTTCTCTCTCTCCTCCTATTGGCAATCCCATGACGTCAGTACTGGTGCACTTAAAGTTGTCCCAGTGGCTCCTTGCACTATCCTAAATTTTTTGGATTCTCTTTTTCTTTTTGCTGTTCTGATTGTGTGTTTCTTGCTTCCTTATATTTCAGATCACTGATTTGATTCTTGGCTTCATCTACTTAACTGTTGATTCCCTGTAATTTATCCTTCATTTCAGTTAGTATATCCTTCATTTCTGACTGATCCATTTTTATGCTGTTGAAGTTCTCACTAAGTTCCTTGAGCATCTTTATAACCAGTGTTTTGAACTCTATATCTAGGAGATTGCTTGTCTCCATATTGTTTAGTTCTATTCCTGGAGTTCTGTTCTGTTCTTTCATATGGGAAATGTTTGCCTCCTCATTTTGGCAGCCTCCCTGTAGTAAGTGGAGCTGCTACATTTCCCAGGCTTGGTAGATTTGCCTAATGTTGTAAGTGATCTGTAGGGTCCAATGGTACAGCTTCCCTGATCACCCAAGCTGGTCACTTAAGGTCCCTCCCCTGCGTGGGCTGTGTACACCTTCATCTTGTAGTTTAGCCTTGATTGCTATTGGCACATCAATGGGAGGCATTTGCCCTCAGGTAGATCAGCTGAAAGGACTAACAGCAAACACTGATCATGGACTTCCAACCACCATGGAGGATCAACTGTGTGGGTGGCCACTGCACAAAGGACTTACTTCTACAGGGTTCTGGTGCCTGCTGAGTCCTCCCCTTGAGTGTGTCACTTGTGAAGGTTGAGTGGTGCTTCAATTGGTCTGAAGCTGTCCACTGGGTGCACTAGCTTTGGGTCCTCCCAGTGGGTTCAGGCCAAGGTCTGTCACTACCTGTGTTCGGCCTGGGCCCACCTGGCATGAGCTATAAAGAAATCTGCAGCTGGCTGCTACTCATGCTGGGCTTTGAGGTGCCCAGAAGAGGCCAAGCTGTGAACCAAGGCTGGCTGCTGCTAGTGCCAGGCCTGGGGTACTTTGTGAGGTGCAGGGCTCATTGAGGTCAGATGCTACTTGAGAGATTTTAGGAAAATCTGAAGCATAAGCCAAAACAGACCATTTGTTTGAAAAGACACTGGAAACAGCTTGGCTTGGCCTGAAAGTTGGTAAAGCAGGGCCTCAGTGAATCACCAGCGTGAATCACAGGCTGTGAGCCAGGTTGACAGATACTCAGGTACGAAGCTCTCCTGTCTGTTATGTTGGGGGTGGGGGTGCTCAGAGAAAAGAACAATGGCCTCTGCCAGTACTTCTGTCACAGAAAGTTACCCCCACAGCTCTTGCCCTGGTGCCAGACAATCCAGGTCCTCTC
>PVJD01018181.1:0-15309 GCA_004026545.1 Mormoops blainvillei | reverse complement strand
CCTCTGATTCCTCTTTTGTATCTTCTCATGCACCAGGGCCTGGAAGGCCTGGGCCTCGCTCTCATCTGCAAAGTTCAGCCCCACTTGGCAGTCCTGTGCACACCTTGGAGTCAGCAGCCTTCCAGGCCCCCTATACCTTTTCCATCTCCTCCCCACATCCCAACTGAGGTCCAGGGGTTGGGTGGTCACTTACGTCTCCAGCAAAGGTGTGGAAGAACGGGGTGGGAGCGGAGTAAACCAACTGTGTATACAGCTCTTGTTCCCAGAGCAGCAGGCCTCCCTGGAGAGGTGGGGAACGCACTGGCTCTGAGACATGCCCTGGGTGGCAAATCTCTGTTATTTGGGTAAGGAACATGGTGTCCATATTTGGGGTCCCAGGAAATATCTGATCTGGATATTTCCAACTCCGCATCCAAGTCTTAGGTGTCTAGGGTGCAGATGTGAAGGGGTTTGTTACAGTATGGGAGTTAGACACCACAGTAAGGAATTGGAATTTGGGGTCTGTGGCCCTAGATGTGGTATTTGAGGGCTTGAATTTGAGGGTTTTGGACTCCAGTCTTGAAAAACTGGGACCATTCTAGACTCCGTCCCACATTCCCCCATCATTTGGGAAGGCAGGGCTCCAGCATTGGGAGTTGGGGTTGAGATTTGAGGTTCAGATATACAGACTTGGAAGTTTGTGGGGAGGGCTCAGCCAACATATGTGCAATTTGAGGCTTGTGGAACAGAGTTATGGCTTAGGAGTTTCGTTAGTATTTGATGGCTCTGGGATCTTGATGTGGTTATGCTGGGTTCATCTTTATGGGTTTAGAAGGATGAATTTGGGGTATGTGCCTGTGGAGTTCAGGTTGGGGGTTTGTAGAACAGATTCAGAAATTCTGGGGTCCATGCTGTGGGGTTAAAAGGGCAGATCTGGAGTTTAAGACTCAAGGTATATTTAGGTTTGGGGTTTGGGGAACAGATTTATGACTTAGGAGCCAAGCAAACATCTGCAGTTCAGTTTTGATGGGGGATTTCAGGGACCCAAAATGTTGAATTTAGAGTAGATCTGATTTTCAGGTAAAAATACAGTTACTCATTTTTTAGTTTGGGGGACACATTAGACTTAGGCGGTATACGAATATGTGGGGGGTTACAGACATTGACATGGAGACTCCAGGGTCAGTCATCGCAGACTTAGAAGGGCAAACCAGAGTTTGATGTCTGGATGAAGTCTTTGGCTCTGGGGCCCAGGGGTTCATTGATCTGCCTGACGGCTCCGGGCTATGGACACGGATCTAGGTTTGCAGGTTGAAAATGGGTTCGCATGTGCAGTGGGGGGCAGGGATCACCTGAAGGCTGTAAAGGCGGATGAAGTAGGACTTCTGGGGGTTATCCTTCACGAAGCACACAGCCCCACAATGCTCCTTGGTCCAGCGCTCGGCTCTAGGTGGCAGCGCCAGGTACAGCTGAACAACTGCGGTGGCCAGTGTCTGGGAGGGGAGAGCAGGGTTCAGTGGAGTCTGGCTGGGGCAACCGGAGGGTCTGGGAGCTACACTTGGTCCTTCCTTGCCCATGGCTGTCATGACCCCGAAGGAAGAGCCACAACCAGAAAGACAGTGAATAGACATGAAGATCTTTCTGGGATTGGTGAATGGGGGTAAGTGGATTCTAGGAGAAGAGATGATGGAGAGGGAAAAGAGGAGGGGAAGAGGGGAAGAAAGAGGAGGAGAAGAATGGGGAAGGTGAGGAGAGAGGAAGGGGAGGGGGACGATTAGAAAAAGGAGGAGGAGGAAGGAAAGGGACAAAGACAGGGAGGGGCAGGAGGTCCCCAGCTCACCCAGCATTTTCTTCCCAGCATCTCGAAGAGTCGCTGGTTCTCCTGGTCATGGAGGAGGGTGGAGGGTATGTTCTGCTGAACTGCTGGTGCTCCGCGGCCCCCAGGCCTGCCTCCCACAGGGCCCCCACTCATGGTGCCTCCTGCCCTTGTCCTCTCCAGCTAGTCTCTGGGTGCAGGGTAAGAAGAGGAACTTCCGCAGTGAGCAGGGGAACAGGAAGTGTAAAAAACCACAAGAGAAACAAGTCCTCCAGAGGCCCCTTGGTGGGCCTGGGCTCCTCCTCCCTAGGAAAGGCTTGGACCCCCTGCCCTCAGACTGGGGCCCTCCCCCATTTGACTGATTAGACCCATCTTTTGGACCAGTTCATGTCTTGTTCCTTCTTTCTTATTCTCTGGGGCCCATCTCCCTCTGATTGTTTGGCAGCAAGAACTAGGCCACTACAGCACTTCTGTAGGGTGCTCTGCCATGATTGGCAACAGTCATGGGGATGACAGGCCTCCTTCCTCCCCAAAGTATCCAGTTAGCCTGGGCCCGAGGTCCAAAGCCCCTAGTGCCGAAGGGTTATTGTGCTAAAACTTTTCCTTTAAGTACACAGTGAGTGGTGAGTGCCTGGGATCCCACCCCCTCCTGAGACCCCAACAACCTGGCTCACTTCTCCATCCCTTATCTCTGCCTTCCCGCAGCTCCCAAATTACTTTCTGCTTATCCCCTTTTTTTCAAGACAGGAATGCCTAAACAACATCTTGTTTCATTTTCATTGCTTTTGAACTTTTCAAGTATGTTATCTTCAGAGACTTGCTTTTTTTCTCACTCAGCATTCTATTTTTATCTAACAAATATTCATGTGGCACTGAGTATGTATGCCAGGCACTGTTCTGACCCTTTTGTAAATACTGACTCACTTAAATCCTCATAATAGCCTGTGGGGCACACAGAATTACCATGTCTGTTTGGCAGAGGGAAATGAAGGAACTGAGGCACAGAGTGATTGAGTGATCTTCCCATTAGCTCCCAGCTAGCAAGCGGGAGAGCCCCGATTGCGAGCCGGGCTAGCTAGGTCCAGAGGGCACACTTTCCATCACTATGCTCCACACCTTCTCTTTGCCTGTTACTAAGACTTATATTTGCCTATAGTGGTAGTTCATTTTTACAGCTATATAGTGTGACTGTGCAACTTGTTTATTCATATTCTCCTGTTAACAGCTGTTTCGGGCTGCTGCTGTTCGGAGCAATGCTGCTGTGTTCGCTCCTGTGCACGTTAGCTGGTCCACACAGTCATGTATGCTCTCAGGCGGGGAGTCAGGAAGCTGGAAGGTTTGCATGTCTCCAACTTTACCAGGAAATGCCGGACTGTGTCCCCAAGTGAATACTAGCTCAGTCCCCACTCTTCCCTGGGCCTCAGTCTCCCGTTTGGGGACACACAGCTCTCAGGCACACATAGAGCACTTTGGGGGAGCTGAGCATGTCTGAAGTATGACTGAGGTTCCTGGGTACCTGAAGGGAAATAACACACCTCAAGGTGAGACCCACCTTGAGCGCTGCCCAGAAACTCCGTTGGCTCCCCATGCCGGTAGGTTCAGAGCTTTTCTCCTAAGCCTGGGCTCAAAGCACCTTCCGGTGTGGCAATTCCAACCTCCGTCCCACTTCTCCCCTACCCTCACAACTCAGCTTATGCTGACCCCAAGTCACCAAGCAATTTCCTACCTCCAGGTTTAGGCTGCCTTCCGGCCTGTCCATTGGGGTCGGCCACTGCTTTTCCTTAAGAGGCCATCGCATTCATTCATTTTAACACTGCTCATTGAGCTCTCACTATGTGCAAAGCATATCTCCAGTATCTGGTACAAACTAGACACTCAATAAATGAAGGAATGAATGAATGAGGGATTCATGTCTAATTGATTTAATGTGTTCTGAGTTTTTTCTAAGTGCCTTACTTTATGAATCCATTTCATAGTCACAGATGAGGCCAGGAGATAAGCACAACTGTCACCTCCATTTTACTGATAGGGAAGCTGAGGCCCAGAGCTTAGCTAACTTGCCGGAGATCACACAGCTTGTAGAGCTGAGGCTAATTATGTGAATTCCTAACCTGTTACATGCCACATGGGGGCTGAGATCAAATTCTTCTGCTCCTTCTCTGTCTTTTGTTCTCCACCTTCCCACTCCTTCTCTGACCCTACATCTGTCCCCTTTGAGTCTACATCAGGGGACCTTAAATCTCTGCTACATTTGCTGGAGTTTTGTTTTTTTTTTAATTAACATTTAAAAGTATATTTCCCGTTCTTACTTCTAAGTAGCAGACGGGTTTAAAATGTATATTTTCTCTAAATTTAAAAAAAAAAAAAGCCTGAAGTAGATTTTTGTTATTTGAGTCCTTAATAGAATGAATTTCTCCACTTCGGAATATAGTGATTTAATAATCATCTTAATACCATTTTTCATATTACTCAGATTATTGAATTACTGTTGAACTACATTAATAATTTGGAGCTGGTTTATTTTACTTTCATGTACCCCATCCCCTCTTGCTTTTCTGTGCTGAATGACAGCATTTGGGGAGGTGATGATCTCAAAGGTACTTTGCTCTCCTGGGCCTTCAAATAGATTTAAAAAGAACAAAACCTTAACCCAGCCTTCCAGTTGTCCTTAGCAGGGGTGTGGGTAGAATACTAGTCAGTCCGCCACAGCTGGGACCGGTTCTAACTTAATTCTTAGTAATCCAGTGAATGCCCAGGAACCCCAAGAATTAGGATATGCCCAGTAACTTACGCTCACCTCCTCTCTCACCATCTCCTCCTGCCAACTACCCAGGAGTCACCAGATAGAGACTCACTTCTTGTTTCTATTTTGTACTTATTTTACTTTATTTTGAGAGGATATTGCCTACAAGATCAACTGCCACACCTCAAGCCCTGAGTGGGTAAGAAGGCAGAATTCATGGGAAAGACATGGGGGTGTCTTCCATATTGTGGTCACCACCACGTGATTGAGTCCACGAAGGAGACGCAGGCACGGGTACGGTCCTACTGCTGTCTGCTAAGACCAAACTGAGGCCAAAATGGCAGAATTTCCATCGCCACGCCATCCTTCTCCCCGTGCCTTCCTGCCCCTCGTGGTCCTCTGTACCCTGACTGAGGGGTGCTTCCTGGGAACAGGCCCAACCTAAGGAAACAGCAGTTCTCAACCCTCCAACCCAATTCTCCCTTTTAATAAGAAACAAGTTGGGAAGCCTCCTTTTATTGTACTATGCTGGGATGACATTCATGTACCTTACGAGTCTTGGTGGTGTGCAGCTGCCCCCAGCATCTCAGGCCCCTGCTCATTCAATGCCAAGGCACCCCATCACTCTGACAACTAAAGTCTGCCTACTAGGCATTCCCAAAACACACCCCTGGGTAGGAAGGAACAGGCCTCTTGTCTGTCTTGTTCATTGCTCCATCCCCACCATCCTAGCACAGGACCCTGCAAGCAGAAGCTCAGCCGATATTTGTTAAGTAATCATTGTACAGTCTAGATTTCTCTGCTGTGATACACTGTCCTCTTCCCACAGGGCTTCCCCTGTCATCTCTTCACCCTCATGCCGGGGGAAAGGGGAAAGAAAAAGTCAAGAGTGTGCAGGGGCCAGCTTCTCCCACAGAGATGTTTACACTGCTCACTGATGCTACAGGCAAATGGGTGCTTCAAGGGCCTTCAGGGGAGATGCTGATGTCTAGTCCTGGTGGGATGGAGTGAGCATGCAGTAAGCACAGAAAAGCAGAGACACCTGTAGAAATAATAATTGCTCCATGGTTAGAATCACAGATTCTGGAGCTCTGCAACTTGGATCTGGCACTTAACCAGCTGCTTAAAGTCTGTTAACCTCTCAGTGACTCAGTTCTCTCATCTCTAAACTGAAGGTAGTAATATTCCTCACTGGTGTGGCTCAGCGGATTGAGTGCCAGCCTGCAAACCAAAGGGTCGCCAGTTTGATTCCCAGTCAAGGACACATGCCTGGGTTGCAGGCCAGGTCCCCAGTTGGGGGCAATTGATGTTTCTCTCACACATCAATGTTTCTTTCCCTTTCTCCCTCCCTTCCCCTCTCTCTAGAGAATAAATAAATAAATAAAATCTTAAAGTGAAGGTAGTAATAGCAGTTAAGGTTGTTGAGAATAAAGTAGATAGTTCGTGTATAGCAATCAGTACAGAACTTAACATGTTACGTGTTTTTTTTTTTATGAAATAGCTAAGTAAGTTGGATAAATGAACTATCATCCCTTCAGCTTAGCATTTTCCATGTCCCCCCCCACCCATCCTTTCCTCATCTTCCTCCATCAGACTTTCAGGTCCCACCACCACCGGCAGACAGTCAGACACCAGAACACATGACCACCACTGTCCTTTCTCTGCTTCCCCCTACTGCAAAGTGCATCTCAGAGACCTATTCTGTGGGCCCACCCATCCAGACTCTTCCAGGGCTCTGACACGTTCCTGGAGCCCTCCCGGAACCTCAGAGGTCTTACCCGTCACAATTCCCCCTCTTACTCCCCTCACCTATACAGGAAATCACTTTGCCAGCCAGCTCTCTCCTTCCCTTCTAGGTTAGTGGCTGCTAGCCACGGAGCCGGAGGTCCCTTCCTACTCCCTACTGCCCACACCCTCTACGTGACAACCAACACTCCCTAGATGAGTGTTCTCTACATCTCTGCACCCCAATCTATGTGACCCCAAGTGTCCATTTCCCAGCCTGTGACATCAGGTGTCCACACCCAAGCGTGTGACCCTAGGGGTATCTACTCCCCAATGTGTATGACCCCATCAGTGTCCAGATCCCTGTGTGTATGAGTCAAGGGGTGTGCACTTCCCAGTCCATAGGTCCCAGGGGCTACCCAAACCCTCAACTATTTGATGCAAGGAGTGTTAATGCTGCAGCCTGGAATGGACCACAGCGGGCGTGGGGAGGGACGCAAAATGGAACAGTCCGCCTAGGATCGCACCACTGGGGAGGGGGCGCCCATATTGCAGACTCTTTTGTTTTGGGGGAAGGAATACGACGGCTGCCTCAACCCCTAATGGAGAGAGGAATGTCGCAATCCAGATTGGCCTAAGACCCCTATCCCAAGCTCCCGACTCCCACCCGCCTCGGCGGGCCTTAAACTCTGATCGCGCCCCCACCTCTCTCACATCCGCCATCTTAACCACTCTCACCCCACCCCGCAATTGCTCTCAAGCCCTAGAGCTGGCAATTGACTCAAGGGTGGAGAGGCAGGATCGGGGCCGTTGTGGGCTCTGATTGGTCAATGGCCATAATCCCCTCCTTGCCATTCTTTGAAGCTACCTGGCCTCTGTGAACAACATAGCCCCGCCCCCGCTCCCATCGCCGGGCTCCCATTGGTCATGGGTTCTGGGCATGCGCATTAGACGCCAGACCTTTGTGATGGGTGGCTGAAATGGGGACTTTGAGGGTGTGGGGTGATGGGTTCAAATATCGCGTATAGTCCTGGCTGATGTGGCCCAGTGGATTGAGCGCCTGCCTGCAGACCAAAAGGTTGCCGATTGGATTCCTGGTCAGGGCACGTGCCTGTGTTGCCGGCCAGGTCCCCAGTTGGGGCGGGAGAGAGGCAGCTAATGGCAACCATTGTTTCTCATACATCGATGTTTCTCTCCCTCTCTTTCTCCCTTCTTTCCCCTCTCTAAAAATAAATAAATAAATAAATAGATAGGTAAGTATGTACAGGAAATCACTGTGCCAGCCTAAGTATGTGTATATATATATCTCGCCTGTAGAAGGGTGCTTACTGCTTCTGAGAGATAGATCACACAAAAGGGCGTGGCGCATGATCCAATCTTAAATCCTGTAACAAACCCAGTAGGGTTTTCGTGCCTGCACTGGGTAGTTCCTGCGTTCGTTTACTCTCTAGTTTACTTTGCATTTGGGTTTTAGGGAAACTCTCATGAGCTATAATAATAAAATTAAGTTCTGCCTCAGTGGGGTGTCTGGCTTTCCTAATACCATAAATCTCAAAGTGGACATCGTGTGGTCTTTGGATTCAATGTACTAAAATTACTGATTTTACTCCTGAGTACAAAGTTTACAGCAGTTAAAAGCCATAACGGTGAGGCCTTTGACAAAGTGGTTTTTTAAAAAAGAATTTTTCTTCTCTCTTTTTTAAAGATTTTATTTATTTATTTTTAGAGAGAGGGGAAGGGAAGGAGAAAGAGGGAGAGTAACACGGATGTGTGGCTGCTTCTCACACCCTCCCCACTGGAGCCTGCCCCCAACCCAGCCATGTGCCCTGACTGGGAATTAAACCCGAGGACTCTTTGGTTTGCAGGCCAGTACTCAATCCACTGAGTCACACCAGCCAGCATGATAAAGTATGTTGAAGAGAGCAAGCACTTTCCCCAGTTCTCAGTGCACAAAGTGATGGTTAAGGAGCATTAGGCCTGGCCAGACGGGTTCAGGGTTCCTGCGTGTGTTATTGACTACATATCATAGGTCATATAGCCAGTTACCAAAAGTTTGCAATTTTTACATTATATATAAAATAGTTATAAATAAACATGTTATTTATAGGGATATAAATATAGATGATATAAGTAGAACAGTGGGACCCCATTTAACTGCCTTGGATCAGGCACGTGCTGAAAGGGAGGGCGCTGTTGATAATTCAACAAGGTGCCCCCAGTTTTAGGGAAGGGTGAGTCCTGAGCCCCCTGCCTTCAGCAGTCAGGGCAAATTTCCCATGATTTGCTTGAAAACCTCAAGTTTATGTCCAGGCTGGCTCCACTGCTAAAAACACAAAGCCAGGCTTTGTATCCGCTCTAATCCTGAGAAAGACTGTTATTTTAATCGTGTGTATGAGCGCTTGGGGTGCTGGGTAAAACAAATCAAAGGTTTCCTTATGTCATCACTGAATGTTTCTGACAGTAGCTCGGTTTGTAACATAGTACATACTTCAATTTAGTATCTCCACTCAGGGACCGTAATTGGTGAGTGGTATATTGTTTTGTTTGGGATCTTGGCCTAATGGTTAAGATACAGTATAACCCAACATGCAATAAACTATAGAAATCCACCCAAAAGTGATATAAGTAAAGAAGACAGAAGGGAACAAAAGAAAATCTTTACCGTATGAATAAAAAGATTAGCCTATTTGAATAAAATAAAATGCTTTTTAAAAAACTACCAGTATGCCCTGGTTAGTAGCTCAGTTGGTTAGAGCGTCATCCTAATACTTCGAGGTTGTGGGTTCAATCCCCAGTCAGGGCGCATAAAAGAAGCAACTGATGAATGCATAAATAAGTGGAACAACAAATCAATGTTTCTCTCTCTCCTCCTCTTCCTCTCTCTCTCTCTCTAAAATCAATAAAAAAAATTTTCCAATCAATATAGCCTGCATTATATGTCTAGGCCTTTAAATTATACAGATTTAATCATCATAAAGGCTAGTTTAGACCTTGATTACAGACAACACGAAGAGAAAAAGAGGGTTTTTTTGGCTAAGTTTGGCAACTATGGGAAAATATAATGTGTGTATTTACAGTCTTATAATCAATGGAGCTTTCATAAAACTGGGTAATAAATATGTACAAATACTGTATTTTGCCATGTATAATGTGCTCCCATGTATAATGCGCACCCACGTTTTTGGCCCAAACTTTCAGGAAAAAAATCTTTTGTTTTAATTTTTAATTCAATTGTTTATTTATTTATATTTAAAAACAAAACCAATTATTGTATTCTAGGGTATTATTTTGCATACAGATATCACTGTTGCTTTCTAGAATTCACTTTTAATGCATAAGCATAAATAAAAGAATTACAGACATTTATACATATGGAATTAGTACTACCCTATGTATAAGGCGCATCCTTATTTTTCCCTCAAAAATTTGGGCCAGAAAATGTGCATTATACATGGCAAAATGCTGTACATATTATTAGCATAGCTTGTCTGACTGCTACAAGTTGATCAGGAAGCTTTAAAAACTTAGGCCTGGCTGGTGTGGTTCAGTGGATTGCGTGCCGGCCTGCGAAGCCAAGGGTCGCAGGTTTGATTCCCAGTCAGGGCACATGCCTGGGTTGTGGGCCAGGTCCCCAGTTGGGGGTGTGAGAGAGGCAATTGATCGATGTATCTCTCACACGTCAATGTTTCTCTGCTTCTCTTTCTCCCTCCCTTCCCCTTTCTCTCTAAAAATAAGTAAATAAAAATGTTTAAAAGATTTTTTCACTTTTCAACTTTCTTTTATTAATGACTGAAAAATATTTTATTAATATTTTAAAATATTCGGGTGCTGAGGCATGGGGACTACGCAATGCGGGGCGGGGGGAGCAGGACTTAGTTGCACAGTCCTGGAGCATTCCTGAAGGCAGGGATTTTTTAAAAAGAAAATATTCATCCTTTCAGAGCTCTTTTTCCTAATTAATTAGTAATAGCTTTTGAAAAGATAGATAAACTCCTCATGTAAATTTTGAATTAAAAAGAATTATACCACTGCTGGGTATTTAGAATGAATGAGGTCAAGCACCAAACAGAATCTCAGCTCCCACCGCAACACTCTGAATATCTGTTTGTGATATCCGTGAACACCCTAGTGGCTTGGATTTTTACAGCAGGTAAAAATAGATGCCAGGCTACCGTGCAGTTAATGGCCAGACAGTTTCTGAACCACATCCCGAAGATTTATTTTCCCAGAAGAAATAAACCATGTACCTGAAATCAAAACAAGTAAATGGAGTAAAACATCTTATAATTGGTTTATAGCTAAATGCATTTGGGTAGGTTGTTTGCAAAGATGATGTTATGGATCAAATTATGTCCCTCCAATATTCCTGTGTTGGCTCCCTAACCCCTAATGTGACTGTGTTTAGGGACGGGGCCTTTAAGGAGGTAGTTAAGGTTAAATGAGGTCATAAGGGTGGAGTCCTAACCAGATGGGACTATTGTCTTTACTAAAAGAGGAAGAGACACCAAAGATGCGTGTGCAGTTTCCCTAACCAGCGGGGGAGTCTATTTCCTCAGCCCTTGAACCTGCGCTGGCCTTGTGACTTCCTTTGACCAATAGAATGCAAAGGAAGTGCTGTTGCGTGAGATTCAGATCCTTCTCCCATGGCCCCAGTGGAGCACTGCCCTGAGCTCTCCCTGTGAGAAGCTGGTCTGGTTTATTGCAAGATGATAGGGGATGTGACAGAGAACCAGAACATCCCTCCTGACAAACAGCACCAATTGCCAGACATGTGAGCAAGGCCACTGGACCTTGCCCAGCCGACCCTCCAGTTGACTGCAGCAACACCAGTGAGCAGAGGGAAATCCAAGAGGAACCACCAGCTGCTCCCAGCTCAAATTGCCTACCTATAGAATTGTAAGCAAACAGAGTTAAGTCCTCACTTAACGTCCTCAATTGGTGCTTGGAAACTGATTTCAAGAAAAACAACCTATAGTCCTGGCCAGATGGTTCAGTTGGTTCAGTTGGTTGGAGCGTGTCCCCTACACCAGCAGTCCCCAGCCTTTTTGGCACCAGGGACCGGATTCGGGGAAGATGGGGTGGGAGAGGGGTGGTGGACTTCAGGTGAACTTTGCTCCCTCAACTGCTCTGGCGGAATGGAGGAGGGGGAGGAGTCGGGATGCAGAGCTCAGGCGGGCTTCCCCTGCTCCCCTGCCCTGCCAAAGGGTTGTGAACTCCATCCGCAGTCCTAGGCTCCCACCCCCTACACGTCAGGGCATATACCTGGGTTGTGGATTCCATCCCTGTGAAGGGGTGTAGCGGAGGCGGCTGACCAGTGTCTCTCTCACACATTGATGTTTCTCTTTCTCTCTCTCTCCTCGGGTAAGGTTTAAAAGAAGAAAGAAAAAGAAGAACAATCTATAACGAAATCAATTTTACCATAGGCTAATTGATATAAATAAGAGTTAAGTTCCTGCAGCATATTTCTGGTCACAAAAAAAATCACCAAACTTCTAGCGCTGGCTGGTATCGCTCAGTGGATTGAGCACAGGGCTTCGAAGCAAAGGGTCTCGGGTTGGATTCCCAGTCAGAGCACATGCCTGGGTTGTGATCCAGGTCCCCAGGGGGAGGTGTGTGAGAGGCAACCACACATCGATGTTTCTCTCCCGCTCTTTCTTCCTTCCCCTCTCTCTAAAAATAAATATAAAATCTTTTTAAAAGTCACCAAACTTCTAAATAAAGACCCAAAACACTTCTAGTATTAAACATTGACCTAAATGTGAGCTATATATACATTTAAGAAAAATATAATAAAAACAAGGCCCTGGCCTGGTGGCTCAGTCAGTTGGAGCATTGTCCCATACACCAGAAGGTTATAGGTTCCATCCTGGTCAGGGCACATACGTATACCTAGGCTGTGGGTTCAATCCCTGGTTGGGGCACATACTGGAGGTGACCGATCAATGTATTTCTCTTGCACTGATGTTTCTCTCTCTCTCTCTCTCCCTTCCCCTCGCTCTAAAATCAATAAACATGCCCTTGGGTGAGGATTTAACAAAAAAGAATCATAGAAACAAGGAAGATCATTCTTTTCCAATCTGCTTATTTCAGTTCAGGGCCTCGGGTAGCAGGACTCTATCCTTACAAGCTCAGGATGAAAGGATGGGAACAAATTCTCGACAGGACATCCTTCCATTGCAGGATGCACTCACACACACACACACACACACACACACACTCTCTCTGTCACTCAGACTGAGACAAGGTAGACATGCTAGCTCACCTCACACACACGTATTTGGGATGTGGGAGGACACCAGAGTTCCAGGAGGAAAGCCACGCAGACATGGAGAGAACATGCAAACTCCACACAGTGGCCCTGCTGGGAATCTTTTTTTTTCCCCTCAATGAATATTATAAGGAAAGAACACTGAACAAAACAACAGTCTTCAAGGACCCCCTGTATATCATTACAGTTAAACGCCACCAAGTTTTGCAGTTATCTGCTTTGCAACAGAAACTAAATTGACATAACATTCTCTCCCTGGCCAGGGCTGAGCGAGCCTGACAGTATTCCTACAGGGCAAACTTTATTTTGGTAGATAAAGTACCAGTCCTTTTTGACAAGCCAGGGAACTCCCACAAGTAGGTAGAGAAGACATTCGAGACTACGAGCCCCACTGTGACACTGGACACTTGTCCACTTTAATTCTCTTCCCCAGATTCAGAATCAATAGCCTTTACTGTCTTTAAAATTGTGGTAATAACTAGTGACAATTTTTTTTAAAAGAAGATTTTTTTTTGAAAGAGAGGGAGAGACACTGATTTGCTGTTCCACTTATTTATGCGTTCACTGGTTGCTTCTTGTATGTTCCCTGACCAGAGATTGAATCCCCAACCTTGGTGTATCCAGATGACACTCTAACCAACTGAGCTATCTAGTCAGGGTTAAAAAAAAAGATTTTTAAGTAGTTATGAGCCTTCACCAAAGAAGCATCATTGCTTCTTTGTTGTACCATGTTGTACTATGTACTCAGTACTTTGTTGTACTGAGTTGTACTATGGGCAAGTGATGGTATATAATTTGCATGCCTAGTTATTAGTCTGAATAACCAAGTTCAAGGTGCTCTGTAATTTCAAATGTAGAACTAGCTTCCTTCAAGATCTAGAAAGAAAAGACCATTAAAATTGTCTATTTTAATATATTTGGGACTATTTTAATATATTTAGGACCCTAAACGCTAAATCTGTCCTCCTATTAAAACAGGAACTGCTGCTGGTGACAGGTGATAACTAAACTGACCAGAGCACCATCACCTACCCCTCCCAGAACCTTCAGAGGTTTTTTTTTAGTGCATCCCTGCATCCATGAATTGGAACTTTCAAGGTCAATTTCCCTTTTGTTTCCTTTTGATTGCCTGCATCTGTAGTAACCACCTACTGATTTGGTCACCTGTCACTGATAGCTGCACTCTTTTTTCTGTTTTGTTTTTTTTTACAATTTTCATTTATTTTTAGAGAGAGGGGAAGGGAGGGAGAAAGAGAGGGAGAGAAACATCAATGTATCATTGCCTCTCGCGTGCCCCCCACTGGGAGCCTGGCCCACAACCCAGGCATGTGTACTGACTGGGAATCAAACTGGGAATCAACCTGCCCACCTCCCCACCCCATTTCACAGGCTGGCGCTCAGTCCACTGAGCCACACCAGCTAGGGCTAATAGCTGGACTCTTAATGCCTTCCTAGTCCACTCTTAGTCTAATCTACTCAATTTGCAAAGCCAAAGTGATTTGGGTCTAAAACTGGACGTTCGCCTCAAACAAGAGCACTATCCCTGTTTTAACAGAGGAAGATTAACCCAGCGAATGACTGAGGTATCTCTACTCCATCAGATGTCTATTGAACATCTACTACATGCCAGCATTCTGCCAGATGCTTTATATGCGATCTCTCCTTTAACCCTCAGAACAAATACATGAGGTAGCTCCTTTTGTCCCCATTTTACTACTGAGGAGACTGAAATTCAAAGAATGTAGGTGACTTGTTTGATCAAGGCCACACAGCCAGCACAAATAAAGCCGAGAATGAACCATGTCCTCTAACATCTGGCCCCCCTCCGGCCAATGTGGCTCGGTTGGTTGGAGTGTCGTCCCCAAAGATCGTAGGTTTGATTCTGGGTCAGGGCACATACCTAGGTTTCTGGTTTGGTCCCTGGTCCGGGTGACTATGGGAGGCAACCAATTGATATTTCTCTCTTGCATGGATGTTTCTCTCTCTCCCTTCCTGTCTCTGTAAAAGCAATGAAAAAATGTCCTGGAGTGAGGATTAAAAAAAAAAAAAAAGCCTGGACGACTTCTGGCCAAGATGGAGGCATAGGCAGATATACTTTTCTCCTTGCACAACCAAAAGAAGGACAACAACAAATTTAAAAACAAAAAATTAACGAGAACTGCCAGAAAATTCAACTGTATGGAACTCTGACAACCAAGGAGTTAAAGAAGAAGCATTCATCCAGACAGGTAAAGAGGGGCAGAGATGGCAGCCCGGGCGGAGAGGATGCCAGCAAGGCTGTGGCTGGCAGACCCAGCAGTCCAACATTTGCGTGGGGGGTAAACCGGGAGAAACAGCTGGAGATTGATAGAGACCATGCAACCCAGGGTTCCAGTGCGGGAAAAGGAAACCCTCAAAACCTCTACCAGTAAAAACCTGTGAGGGTTGCAGCAGTGAGAGAATCTCCCAGTCTCACAGGAGAGTTCGTTTGAGAGACCCACAGGATCCTAGAATGTACACAAAACCACCCACCCTGGAATCAGCACCAGAAGGGCCCAATTTGCTTGTGGGTAGCAAGGAAGCAACCGAAAGCCGGCCAGGAGCCAGCAAGTGGCATTGTTCCCTCTCAGACCCCTCCCCCACATATAGCACCACAAGGCAGTGACCTGGGTTGCAGTGATGTTGGTTGCCCTGCCCTGGCGAATACTTAAGGCTCCGCACCTCACAACAATAGGCACGCGGAGACAAAAAATATGGCCCAAATGAAAGAACAGATCAAAGCTCCAAAAACAGAACTAA
>PVJD01018180.1:0-15298 GCA_004026545.1 Mormoops blainvillei | reverse complement strand
ACATTAGTCTCATCTAGAAGCACCTGCGTAGACACACCTGGAATCATGTGTGACCAAATGACTGCGTGTGCCCTGTGACCCAGTCAAGGGGACACCTAAAATTCACCATTATCATTTATCTGTCATAAATATCATACATGGCTGACTCTATAAACTGTGGATTAATGTCAAAGACCCATTACCTGTTCTCAGTGCACATACTTTACTTTCTAAAGAGGTGAACTTTAGTTACAAGTATTTGTTTCGTGCTTTTTGTATGTAGAGGGTTATCATATCACTTATAGGGAGGTGGTATTGGAGTTAGACTTTGAAACCTGGGTAAGTTTGGGTGCAAAAGGAGCGGGCGCCCCAGGCAGGAATTGGGGCAGACCAACGTGTGGAGGAGGCGGTAAGCAGACCCCCCTCCTTCCAGCGAGGTCTGCACTTGAGGGCTGCAGGAGGTTAGCTTGGAAGAGAACATCTCTCTCCATCCACCACTTTGCTCACCGACACCAACTGATTGTGTCTTATTTCATTGGCATATTTCTCGTTGCCGGGAATATAATAATGGCCAAGATAGGCTCAGCCCCTGCCTTTCCGGAATGTACTGTTGGGTAGAGCCAAATATTTCAGAAATTAATCTTTTTTTTTTTTAACTGAAGAAGTTTGTAAGTTGTGCAAGTAAAAATGTTTACTTAAATATAAATTAAATGAATGTTGAGGCCGTCTCTCTTAAACCATGGGCCTCCTTGATGTTCACAAACCTGCCACAGAACGCATGTTCCTTCTAAGCTGTCCTATGTGCTTACTGTTCCTCTGCTTTTGAGTTTCACGCTTCCCTCATTTAAACCCCTAAAGCTCAGGGTTTCTCAAAATTATATGACCTTAGGGCACGATTTCCCGTGGCCTATCTGTTAATATCTGCCAGAACTCCGATCAAGTCCTTTGATCAGAATTTTGAACTACTACTCAAGGACATTTCCGTTAACGCCAGGAAAAAGAAAAGGACGCTCACCCTCACATCCTTAACTTTGGCGTATCAGGATGAGCTGACGTGAATGTACCCGCGGGCGTCAGTGAACACCTGTTTACCAGGCCTTGCTCTGGAGGGCAGAAGCCCGCAGAGGTCCAGTGTGATTGGCCGCTGCTCAGCAGCCCGTACCACTGAAAGCAGGTGTCTCTCTGCCGAGATGGGCCCTTGTCTGGTGACTCGGGGAGAAATCTGCTTCCGCCACCATTCAGGTTGTTGGCAAGATGGTTTCTCGTGGCTTGTATTAGTTCCTTAGGGCCACTGTGACAAATGATCACAAGCTGCCTCGCTTAAAACTACAGAGGTTTGTTCTTTCCCAGTTCAGGAGGCCAGATGTCTGAAATCAGATCGTCAGCAGGGTTGGTTCCTTCTAGAAACTCTGTTGTAGCCTCCCCGCTTCTGCTCGCCTCTGGTGGCTGCCCCAGCCCTTGGCTTACGGCAGCGGCTCTCCAGACCCTGCCTTCGTCTTCACTTGGCCCTCTCCTCCGTGCGTCTGTCCCAGAGTTGCCTGTGCCTTTCTCTTACAAGGACATCGGCCATTATATTGAAGGCCACCCTAAATTCAGGACGATCTTATCTCGAGATCCTTAACTATGTCCACAGAGTCCCCTTCTGCAGATAAGGCCACATCCACAGGTCCTGGGGGTTAGGGCTTGGACATGTCATTTTGGAGACCATTGGCCAACCCAGTACTTCGCGGCAGAACAGAGGTCCTTGTTCTGTGAGGTCTTAAGTTCCGTTAGTGGCCCCTCCACCTTCAAGTCAGCAGTAGTTTGCCAGCCCCCACCCCCAAATTTGCAGTTTCCCCCTCTCTCCTGCCACAAGCTTGAGGAAACTCCCTGCTTATTAAAGTTGCTGATGTTGGTCCTTGGTAACCTGGGTCCATGGGATTGGAATATATTTGTATTCAGATCTTGGTCCTGCCATTAACTTGGTACATGTATCCACACTTCCTCTCTCCCCTCTTTCTTCTTTTAATTTCCCCTCCTCTCCTCGAGATACCTGGAATACCAGTAACATAACTGAGTTATCTGTATGATTAATGAGAAAAAGTTTGTTTTCTGGGAAGAAAGATAACCCATACACGCTCAGAAAATTACCATGACTTGTTTTTCAGCGGAGACAGGATTTAATTTTAAAGGTTCATGCAGAAGGGAAGAGGCAAAACTTAATAGAACTTAAGCCCAGAGTGACCTTATTAATTAAAATTCACACCTCTCAGGAGTTTAATATCAAAGTCATTATCAGTGATATCTTAGTATTGAAAGTAGTCTTTTGCTGACTGTTTGAACATTCTTTGTTTTGTTTTGTTTTGAGATTTGTTACATAAGGCGAGGGCATATCTCTTCCAATATCAAACTGTAAATGGGATTAGGGTCTTCACTCAGGAAACACACCACTCCCTGTTGCCCGAGGGGAAGAGGACATTTTAACATGCATACAAACGGACTGTGTCGTGTGATTATGCATGTGAGGTAGGAAACTCTGCCTTTCCTCCCACCCCCCCTTCCTTTCTTAGCTAATTCATTCAATAAAATACTCACGTACATTGAGCGACTTGCGCATGCCAGGCTCTGCCTCTCAGTGAGCTTGCACTTTGTGGGGAAGACAACGCGGTAAACACAGAGAAGATGACTTCAGTTCATTGTGAGAGCCGTGGAGGAAAGCAAGACATAAAGACTGTGTTTAGGGGGCAGGATAGTAAGAGGAACAAGGGAGGGGGCTGAGTTAGATGGTTAGGAAAGGCGTTCAACCAGGTACCAGCCACGGGGAAAATTTGCTATGCAGTTCACCTTTGGTAGACTGGAACCACTTCACCAACAAGGATTTTAGTTTTCATATTTTCTTCTAGTTTTGAGTGTATTGTATTTTTAAAAAAATTTTTATTTATTGACAGAGAGAGAGAGAGAGAGAGAGAGACATTAATTTCTTGTTCCACTAATTTATGCATTCATTGGTTGCTTCTTGTATGTGCTTTGACTGGGGATCAAACCTGTAATTTCGACATATTGGGATGATGCGCTAGCCAACTGAGCTACATTGCCAGGACAATGTATTGTATTGAAAAGAGATCATGCTGATAAAAATGTGCTAATAATGTTTTTTTATGACAATATGGCATTCAGCATTTTCCTCCTGGGGAAAATGAATACTGTCTTTCCCTTTTATTATCCTCTTGTGACCTGTACAATTACCATGACCATAATGACTTCATAAATTGTCAAGGCTCTGTTTTGCAGAATCTGAGAAAGAATTATTTTCCTTATAAATTGGAATTGTCTTACCCTTTAGATGGCAGTGCACCGTAGAGTTGTTTATCTGTCTTCGGAATGTCCAGCAAAAGCCATGAATTTGGTTTCTGTGCTGGTGCTTCAAGGGCCATTCAGATGGCCCTGTATTGCATCGCCTAAATACATGTGTTCTGTGTTAAAATAGGCGTGACCTTGGCCATCTTTGGTTGCAATCAGAATAGAAAGGAATATTTCATTTTTAGCCTTTCCTTAGAAAAATTTGTTTTGCAGATAAAATTTAAGTCACAAATATTTTTGCACCAGAAAGAAGCATTGTAATGTTTTGCTTTTTTCCTTTTACTTAATTCTTTTATGTTTTGAGCGTATACCTAAATCAGTGCATTTAGGTGAGCGATTCCCTCCCCGCCTTGAATTGAATAATTTAGAGTTAGATAAGGATAAATATTCTTTCATTTTTGATCAGGATCATTTCAGCACTCTATAGAGGTCTTCGAAATAATGTTTTATAAATTTTTTTTTATTTCTCATTTGTGGTCAGGCTATAGAGGCCTTGTCACCCAAGATTATGTGACTGTTCACACATCTTAGTATTCTAACGTTGTTGAAGTTTTTTGCTGAGATTTTTAATTTATTGGTGATACATTTTTATACGGTGCGAGCTAACCATTCTAACTCCTTCTCCATTACTTTCTTGTCCAATGTTGTCACCTTTCTTTCATTTTAACTTATATTTGTATTCTTGATCCCTCCCTACAGGTAATAATTATCATGGTTTTATAAAGTACTTTAGCTTTATTTAGAATCTTCCTCATGGTATTCCTCCTAAAGTTTCTGGAATGTTGTGGAATACTCTTTCCCCTCAAATTCTCAGATACCCTCCATGGAGATGTGAAATGTCAGTGTGTGGCTTGACACCAGCAGAGGGGACCTCGTCATGATAGGGTGTCTCCCCTCCCCCCCAACAAAACAGGCATCCCTTTTCACTTGACCAATTCTTTGGTCACATCCCTGGAACAGCCTCTCAATAATTCAGACATATTTCAGAGGTAGCCTCTTTCAGTTTTCTGCCAGCCTACCTAGCTGGGTGCTGGTTTCTGCAGGTGCTTGACAGATTAGGGAAGGCTCCATCCCTTGGGTCCCTGAATGTGATTTTTAGATGTTTTTCACCTTTGGGATAGATGTGAAGTTAGGATGCGTGGCTTTTCCTGTCTGACTTCCAGCCGACTGGGACCCAGCAAAAGCCCCTTAGCTGGGAAGGACCCTGGAGGAAGAAGAGTGGGGTCTTGGAGCGCTGTGTGGATGGCGTGCTCTTCATTGGATAGTGACCTCTGTCTGTGGCCAGGCTTAGGGCATGTGGGGTGCCCCTCCACAGTCCCCGTCCGTCAGCAGGGGTGGCTTCTCACTGGTCATCCTCCTTCGAAGCCATTTCAGGGGCCTGGGCTTATCATTGTTTTGTTTTTGTTTTTGTTTTTTCCTGCCAAGAGGCCTTCAGAGGAGTGTGAGGTCCAGTTGCCATCAGTTCAGCTTCTTTATCTCTCTTTGGAAGAAAAGCTTAATAAATCATAGCATTCTTTTGGCAAGTTCTTGCTGACTATTGCAAACCTATCTTTGACCGAACTAAACTGCATTCAAAATATTCAGTGTTTGTATTCTAAATATATCTGTGATGAATTTTACCCTTCTTTTTCCAAGGGGAGAAAAACATAATGATATTCTTTGCAAAAAATTCTCATGCACAGGCCGGCACAGGCTTCATTCTTCCCTCCTGTTTCTGGGTTAGATAACCTGAGACAACCTCCAGACATTTGTATTTCGGTGATGCGTCATTAGTGTTTTCTTTTCAAGCGTAGATTCTATGTAGTTGTATTCTAGTAGATGCAATTTAAAAGAGTCTATATGTTTTATGTCATTGAGATTTTCTCTAGTATGTGTCTCAGAAGTCTTCCACATTTTATTTAGTATTTTCCACATAGGCATGTAAGGAGATCATGTGGGAACCTTTTTAAAATCCCTGGGCTTGTGGTCCTTTCCTGGGTGATTGGACTAATCTGGGAATGGGGCGTGGAGCTGGGTGCCTGGGGCATGTGAGTGACCCATCAGAAGTTCTCACCCCACTTCAAGGGAAATTCTCTGGCTGACGGTTTCTAAACACTGGTAAGTAGTCAAAAGGCTCATTCTTCTCTTATCTCTTATTAATACCTCACTTTAAACTCAGCAGGGTTCAGGTTTCTATTAAGGATGCGTGTCCTGAAGAATTAATTTAGCAGGTGTGCAGTGTTCAAATCCTGTACATTACAAAGAAATTGGTCCTTGACCACCTTCTGGAAGGTAACTTCTGAGCCTTTGGAATATCCTGCCTACCAAGAGGGTCTCGGTATACGTGGGACCTCGAGTCACACCATATAATTTACGTTAACAATGAGAGTTGCAGTCAGGTCCCTGGGCCCCACCATATCAGCTTGAGCTCCACGGGGGCTGGAGACTGAGTAACTGGGGTGAGCCACACAGGCACCCCTGCCTCTCTGACTGACCCGTAATAAAACCCTGGGCCCCAAGGCTCCAGGGAGCTTCCCTGGCCGGCAGTGGTTCACGTGTGTTGTCACACTTGGTTGCTGGGAGGAGTAAGCCACGTCCACACAACTTCACTTCGAGGGGAAGGCTGGTAGCTTGCGCCTGCCCCGCCTGGACCCCACCCTACGGGCCTTTAATCTTTGCTGATTTTAATCGGTATCTTTTCACTGTAATTAGCCATAATCGGGAGTATAACAGCTTCTCTGAGTTCTCTGAGTTCTTGTAGCAAATCATCAAACCAGAAAATAGTCTTTGGTACCCCTGACTTATAACGATAAGCACTTTATATTTTATATGACTATCAGAGAAAGCAATAATGATTTCTCTCTAGTATGCTAAGAATTGTTCCTTTTTAGAAACTGTTCAAATTGGATGTTAAATTTTATGAATACATTTCTATTACTTCCAAAGGTGTTTCCTTGATTTTTATTTTGTTCTTATGGTAAAATGTATTCTCCTAAATTTGATATTTTTCATTTCTAAAACTACTTATACTTAGTTGTGCTATTTATTTAAATATACTGTTCTCTTTGATTTATTAATAATTTTTTATGATTTTGTTATGAATGGTTTGGTATTTTGTCTTTTATCACACATAGGCAAGTGTTTCAATTGCTATAATTAAGAAATGTTTTGTAATAAGACTTTCCAAAATACGGTACTCCCAGCCTCCTTAAACAGAGCACTACACAGGTTAACATTTTCCTGACTCTCCACCCGCGTTTTAAACATGACGGTATGTGATGGGCCCTCTGGTCCCGTTGCGGTGAAGAGCAGCTTCTTCCTCTGCGTTAAGTGCCCCCCAGACTACTCTCTGTTTGGAATTCGTGGGCTTGCTTTCTTTTGTTTTTCCTGCACTTTCAAGTCCCACTTGTAATTCTCAGGTTGCCTTTCCATAATAGTCCCTCCCCTCCCTTTTCTTGGCTCCTTTTTAATAGCTTTGGGCTTAGAGACTGCATCATTCAGCTTGTTATATAATGATTTTCAAAATGAGAGTAAATAGGCCCTGAATAAGAGCCTGGGGCCCTGTCCTCTAGATGAAAAACGTGTGCTTCATGTCATGGATTTTTAAATACACGTTTTGGATTTTCTGGAGATCGTTAGCACCCTCTTTAGTTGTTGGCTGCTCCAGATAGTTAAGTCATAAAGTTGATTGGTTAGTTAGTTTGTTCATCTGTCTGTCCATCTATCCATCTAGCCATCATCCACCCACCCGTTTACCCACTCATCCATCCATCCATCCATCCATCCAGTCCTAAACGTCAGCATGGTGCTGTGTACTGGGTAGCTGAACCTAATAGGTCACCACAGCATGTAAACCAGCCTCTGCCTAGCAATAACATGGGAGCGCAGTCTGAACTCTTTTGTGGGAGCTTTTGGTAAAGACCTTTTGAGTTTTATTTTCTCTGGTAAGAACTTTCATTTCAGATTTTTAAGTTTCTTTAATAAAAAGAACGCTACGGAGAAGAGTTAACATAGCAGGCCCGAGCCCGCTGTCCTTCAAGAGACCTGCTTGCAGGGACGGCCCTGGGCTGGCACGGGAGAGCTTGGCCCTCGGAGGGCTCTCAGATGACATTTACCTGCCGGGGGCGGCTGGCGGTGCCTGGACTTTCTGTGCAGTCAGCGTGGTTTGCGTTGGATATGTGCTTTCCTTCTGGGAGCCTGCGGTTTTGATACTTGTTAGTTAGACAGTGAAAACCTTGGTCACTTGAGCCTCCGTGGGCCCACCCGCGTGGGCTGCCTCTTTGTGGCTGGGGGAGAGAGAGCTCTGGGCCACCCCGCATGGGAGAAGGGCGGCCTGAGAAGCTCTGTGTCCGGAACCCTCCAGACTCCGCCTGCGCCTTCTCTCCTCTGATTGATCTGCGTGTCTTTGCTGTGCTGCTCTACAACCATCCCCTCTCCTCTGTGGTTTCACCTTCCACACTTTCAGTTACCCGTGGTCAGCCATGCTCTGAGAATGCTAGAAGAAAAGTTCCAAGAATAAACAATTCCTGAGTTTTGGGTTGTGTGCCATTCTGGTAGCGTGATGAAATCTTGCTCTGTCCCGCCGGGATGTGAATCATCCTTCGTCCGGCATATCCACTTTGCACGCTGTCAGCCCCTGAGTCACTTAGTAGCCCTCTGGGTTTTCAGGTTGACTGTGACTGTAACCCAGTGCTTGTGTTCAAGGCACCCTCATTTTCCTTAATCGTGGCCTCAAAGTTCTGGAGGAGTGATGCTGGCAATTTGGACATGCCGAAGAGAAGCTGAAAACTGTATCTATGTATATGGAGAAAAAACCATGGCATATATAGGGTTCAGTGCTGTTTGTGTTTTCAGGCATTCTCAGGGGGCCTTGGAATGTATCCCTTTTGGATGGGGGGACTGCTGAACTAAGTCTTCACTGTGACTGTGACCGTATGTGAGTCTTGTGAGTCCTGTAGTAAATCTCAGAATGTGAGGGTGGCCTTGGGGACCCCTGGCATAAATGCATAATGTTAAGATTTCCTACCGTTTGGGCAGCTCAATATTCATTGCCTTAGGTGGATTGTCTCATTGACTCTTCCCAAGACTACTGTTCACTGTCATCTCCACTGTTGTAAGTGCAGATCCTATAGCTCCCATTTATCTCATTGTCTGAGTGGTTTTCCAATCCCTCTGCCGTTTCAGGTACGAGCCCATCCTCACGGAGCCTGACCCGGTGCCAGCGTACGCACTGAAGCTGCTGGTGGCCCTGACAGAGCACAGCCCGGCTTTCACCAGGTGCGCTCACTCCGTGTTTCCCTTCCTTGTTTCTCATCTATGAGATGAATTTTGTGTATTCTGCAAATGTTAAAGAGGATGAGATTCTAAAAGTCTAACAGTTGAGTAGCAAAGTGATCATTTTTCATGTTTTATGGTTTCTAATATCTGTTGTTTGTGCTGTTTTGGATCTTGTCGTATTTTTATCACCTGCTGGAGTTTGCATCCTGTGGAATTTTTGATGCTCTAAAATGATCAATTCTTTAAAGAGAAAAAACTAACACATATCCTCTTTAAAATGTCAATTGCTGCCTCATTGTATCGAATATTTTATTAGCCCTCTGTAGCATTGACAGACTATCGCCGTTTGATTTAGTTGACATGCTTTTATTACATAACAGAGAGCTTCTGCTTTACTGAAGAGACTATGTGTGATTATGCCAGATTTTGTAGAACTAGTTTCTAGGATAGTGGGAGCTGCTTTCCGCCTTGCAAAGAAGTTTGCCAGAGAGGGCCCCAGGGCTGCAGACGGGAGGAGCGGCAGAAGCCTCCCTGCTTTCAGGCAAGAAAACTCGTCGTCGTTGTGTAGGGACACCTGAGGGCCTCTTGGGTGTAGAACCACCACCTGTAGGTACCTGTAGCCAGAACGTCCAGTCAGTCTTGACCAGTGAAGGCACTAAATCCCAGTCCCAGTCACCTGGGTTTCATCCGGTCTTCTGTCCTACCACAGGAAGTACGGCACAGTGATCAGCCCAGTCACTGTGGTCACTAGTGAACAAGAACAGCTCTTTGTAGAGAAGAACCCATACTGGGTGACAGTCCGACCCGGGTAGCGCCCCCGGGGGGCGTGCCTGTGGACAGAGGTGTGCTGTGACTGAGGCATGGGCCCTGGGGTCTCCGGCAGTGCTGGGCGGCGGCAGCCCTCCAGCCTGTTCCCTTCCACGGCGAGTGGTCTCATTCGTTTCTGAGGGGCATCGTGCTGTCTTACCCTGCACATGCTGTCTGTGCTGCGTGCCCACAGATTTCCACCTGGGCAATTAATTTTTTTAAATGAGACAAAAATTTTAAGTTATGTGATAGTCATAGTATATGATACTCTGTAACAGTTTGAAAGGGCAAGATAAATTTTGAGTACAAAGATATCCAAAGAATTTTGTTAACTGAAATTCATTACTCCCAAACCCCATTCAGTACTACCTTTGCCATAGTAAGGCCTCTTTCTGGATTCACTGTTCTGTTCTGTATTTTTCCTCTTTTGCTGTCACGAGTAGGATGGCCATGAATATTCCTTGCTTGTCCTTGGTGAGCCCGTGAATGTGCCACCCGGGGGTGCCTGTGCCCCAGCGGAAATGCTGGCTCCCAGGCCGTGCCCAGCCAGATCTGGCAGATACTGCCATGCCATTCTCCAACCTGGCTGTACCCATCTACGTTCCTGACGGTGGCATTTGGAAGTCTGGCTGATATGTAATCTTTAAAAACAAATATTTTTTAAAAGGTTTATTGAGGTTTAATTTACAGAGTAAAATTCACTAATTTTAGAGAACTAGTTCTGAGTTTTCACAAACACACACGGTTGTGCAACCACTCCCACTATTAAGATAGAGAGGGTTTCCGCCCCCTAGAGTAGGCATTCGTGCCCCTTGAATGCTAGCTTGTAAAAATTCTGTTCGGCTGGAGAGTGCTGTGACTGGATTGATTTTATATTTCATTTTAATTAAAAAAAATTTTTTTTTGAGCGAATACATAACATATTATAAATTACACTATTTGAAAGGGAAAAGCAAGTTTTCACCTGAAGAGGTAGCTGCTACTACCACATAGCATATCAATTTTCACATAGATGTTAGTGTGCTGTTCACACCATTCCGTCCCTCTTTAAAATATATATGTACGTAAAACAACTTTTGTGAGATATAATTCACACACCTTCTGCACCTCTTTCCAAAAGATACAGAGTCTTGCATTTTATGAGTATTCAATATTTATTTAATGAGTTTCCTTTGGTGAACATTTATGTTTTTTCTAATCTTTTGGCGTCACAACAAAGCAACAAGGAATGGCAAAGGCCATTCACCCCATGCGTGAACATATATGTGTAGGATGATAACGAGAAGTGGATGTGCTTCAACAAAGGGTGTGTAAGCCCACAGTGCCCAGACTCGTCTGTGCGTTATCTTCTGGATCTTTTAAAAAGTGTAAGACTCTCGGCACACCCCAGGTCAGCTAACTCACCGCCTCTCAGGCTGGGCAGAGGCACCAGCCATCGGTGAAGTTCCCCAGGCGACACCACGTGCAAGCCAGTCTGGGCACGCCGAGTGCAAGTGCTTGTAATTTTGGAAGGTGTTGCTGAGTCGCCCCCAGTCTATGCCGTGTTAGCCGTCTCCCCACTGGCCATGTAGAAAGTGGCCGTTGGTGCCCGACCTTCGTCAAAGTAGTGTCTTTAGGTGTCCAAGCCTCGCCATTCTGATAGCTGGACGTTGTGTCCCGGTTTCTAATTTCTAGTTGTATTGCATCATGATCAGGTCGTGATTTTGTTTCATTTCTAATTTTTGTCATCTGTGGTCAGTTTTTGTGACTGTTCTATGTTTACTTGTTTATTTTTACCAAAACGAAGTTAGGCCTAACCCTGAAAGGAGTGTCACCCATCCTAATTTTGGAAAGTGCCTAAAATGGTAGCTTATTAACCTATGTCATTTTCCCCGGTGACTTGGTAGCAGTGGTTTGTAGGCAAAATTAAGTGTATATCAAGAGTAGAATTCCGTTATTGTTATGGGTAAATCGATTTCTAGTAATACAAAAATAACCATGAGCCCTTTGTTATAAGTTTAACTTAGTTACTGGATTCTTCAGCATTATGTTCTTTGAAGGATATTCATCTTAATTTAGCATTAAGAGTTTAGAGTACTAAGTAATAACTATTGGAACATTAAACCATCCTATGTCAAGTGAGACATTTATCATTTTACTGTGTTTATTCTTATTTTATGGGATTCTTAGTGGATAAAGACGTCTTCAAAACCTTAGTGATAGAACAGTGGAGAATTTATTGTTCCCCTTAAATAAGGAACAAGAGCCCGATCAAATAAATCCCCACTGGACCTGACAGGGGTTTTCTTAAAAAGCACTACGGCCCAGTGAATCTGTCTTATTGTTGGGTTTATAGCAGAAAGGTAAATTGTTGGCCACATTGGGTCCAATTTTACTGTTAGGAGGAATGTGTTAAACTCCTGTGAGCTCTGCCCTTTTCTCACACCTTAATTTTACAGTAGGTTGCACCAAACCATTGCTCGCGGAGACAGCGATGCCCCAGTAGCTTGTTTCCATTAAGAAGTAATTAGTTTCAGCATCTCTTCCTTAGCAAACAAATTAAATTTTAACTTCCTGAGTTCTTTTGGAGCAAAATTTAGCTCTTTTCCTGAATTCCTGAATTGCAAAAAAAAAAAAAAGTTTGTCTCTTATCTAAGAATTATCATTTTATTTTGCTTGGAAATATTAGAGCTCAAGTACCATCGTCGTTATTTCCCTGCAAGAGGTCCAGCCTGGGCTATCAGAGAGTGAATTCCAGGTCAAGATTTCAACCTTCTTGAGCATTTAAACATTGGATATTACAGCCAGCAAAACCATCAGCTAGTGGCATCCTAATTGTAGAAATAATAAACAAAGTCTCTTGATGTGATCAGTGCACCTTCTGAAGTCTGGCAGAATCAATCCCTTGATAATATTTGGCAAGTGTTAGTATCACAGTTCTGTTGCAGTGTTTGCAACTTTCTTTTGGTGATTTACCAGGGTAGTTTACCATTTTGGAATTAGCAAAGTGCTTATGCTGCCAGCTTTTGCTGTTCTTTATCCACTCTTGATAATTCGTGCATTGTCTGTAAATATTTAGCAGGCACCCATCACTGTCAGTCAATTCTAGAACAAGTGAAGCCCAACAGAATGGAGTATAACATGTGGCCTAAAACAGACTCTCGATTCATTCCTCAGGTCTCAACACCAAATCCTCTTCCATATCAAGTCCTGGGATTTTATGCGATGACAGTTGTTGGTCAGAATACATTACAGTGTTTGCTGCACAGACAGGGCCTTGGTCATATAATGAAAGAGCATGAGAGCTGCCAGACTAAACAGCGGTCTGAGTTTCCAGTGTTCCGTGACTCCCCGGGCACGCTTTTGCCGCCATCTCAAACATGTGTTTTCGCTTAGCCTTCTTGGCCATAGCCTGTGACGTCGGGAAGAAGCCGAGGCAGAGGAGTAGACGCAGTTCCCCAGTGAGGTAAAGGCCCCCGAGACACCCTGTACCCTTTGTTCTGCTTGGAGTCATAAATACTGCTTAACCAAGCTGTTTGCAAAGCGTACAGACTTCACTGAAGTGTCTCGAAATTCTAAAGTAAGATAGACCCAAAGGGGAAATGGGCAAAGGAGTGAAAAGGCCATTTCTAACAATAAACATGAATGAGGGTCACCTTTGGTAGTAATCACAGAAAGTTCCATTAAAATAATAAAAAACTCAAACTGGTAGAGTTAATATTTTAAAATTAAACTTATTGGGGTAACTGGTTAATAACATTACATAAATTTCAGGTGTGCAGCTTTATAAGCCAACGTCTGTATACTTCATTGTGTGCTCACTGCCCAAAGTCTAGCCTCCTTCTGTCATCGTATGAGTTAGTTTCTAAATAGCACTGTTGAGCGTCCAGCGAAACATGTGCTTTCATAAATTAGTACATCTTTGGTGACAAGCAGACTGCCAGCATGTATTAAACCTTAAATATTCCTTGATTCCACTTCTATGAATATAGCAGAAGAAAATAGCAAAAGAGGTGCATAATATTTATATACAAGAACATTGATTAAAAAATTATTTAAAACAATAACAATAGTAAAGACAGCTAGCATCCGTCTTCAAAGAGAGCGTCTTATGGACCAGACAGTGCCGGCTGCTTGCCATGCCCGAGCGCACTTCCTCCCCTGCTGTCACCGAGTGATGTGGGCGGAGGTATTCACGTCCATTTCCAGGAGCACAGAGCTGGGAGGATTTGAACCCACCGGAAGCGACCCCTTAACCATGACATTTGTTTGTTTTCTAAAGAGTGCTAATAAAAAGGGGAACAATCTTGCATTTCACTGAGTAACAGGACAAAAAGGGACCATAGAAAATAAGCAAGTTCATTAAATGGAAAAGTGTTTAAAGAGCATCTCGTATACAATCGCTGTTTTTTATTGTTGGGTTCATTCCTGCAGGGAAGAAGAAACGTTGGCTGTGTGTGACACAGTGGTCCTTTTAGGGACTTGCCTCTGGTTGGTGGCCCTGCTATCCCTTTAATTTACTGATAGTGTTTCTTTCTGTTTAGTCCTCTCCCTGCTCTGGTACAAGGATCAGCAATGGTTCTTACCTTTAGTTTCAACGTGTGGAGCTGTGTGACCAGTACAGAATTATGTCTTAGGGACAGCGCCAAGAGTTCAAAGAATTATTAGAGAGAGGTTAGCCACAGCGCCACGGGGCTCAGAATGACAGGGAGTGAGGGCTCAGGACGCAGGCAGCACAGGAAGCACCAGGCCAATGTGGACACGAGGGGCCAAAGCCCTCGGTTGGTTAACAAGAGTGTTGGTGCCTGTGCAGGAGCGGCTCATGCAAAGCCCTGGACAGCTCGGGACTTTCAGGCCCCTCGTGGCATCAGGAGTTAGGAGGAGACAGAGGCGTCTCGTAAGTGAGCTGCACCCACCGAAGGAGATCCTGGAGTCCAGCCCTCCCGCCTCACTTTCCGTGCTTCTGTGATGGAGACGACCTGTGGCCTCGCCTCATTCAGTGTGTGTGTTATCGCACGCCTGGATGGGGCTTCTATTGAGGTAATAGGTAGGAAAGCATTTTGCGGTGTTGGTAATGTAAATAAATACATTTCCTTTCATTACCATCGAAAATCTCCTTTCTATTGGAAAACACTTGCTTTTCACTTAACCATAGTTTCCCTTACTGAAACTCATATCTTTTGCATGCTGTTTCAGGCAGTGGAAGATTTTCGTATATCAGAGGTACATTCTGGTCTGACCTCATTTTCTCACTTAATTCTGAGACCCCGGCAGATGAAGCAGGCAACTTTATAACTTGGATTTAGTTATTTTTATATTGTATGGGTTTTTTGCCCACTGGGGTGCAACCTTCTTCGGGGAAGTACAATGTTGGCGTGCAGAGAGGAGCCCGTGGATCTTTGCGAAATGACCAGATCTAAAACTTCTCTGAGCTAAAGCCGCTAAAATCTCAACACTGTCCCCCTCCTTTTCTGTGTGAAAAATAATTTTTTATATGTATACTTTTACTAGAAAAACTTCTGCAATTCTGTGCAAGAGAATTAGCAAACATTGTAGGCGAGGGCAAACATTTCAAAGAGAAATGTTACAAATATTATTACTTTCAGGGTAGACATAATATCATGCTATAGCTAAACATTATGAAACCATTTCTTTCTGAGGCAGATTCACGGAACCAATAATTTGAAATTCAGCTGATGTTAGAGATTTTTTTATTTAAAAATGACTGTTGGTCTACTGGACTGGCAAATTATGTAACTCCTAACAAATAAAAAAGCTTTGTTTTTAATTCAGTGCTCGTTTATGAACAAATACAAACCCTAAATCTCCTAACCAGCTTTGTTGGAAAATTTTTGTACAGCCCAGCATCTCTGTTTGTGTTTCTGTATAAGTTGGACAGAAGCAGCTTATTTAAAGAATCAAATGTGAATTATTTTTT
>PVJD01018179.1:0-15319 GCA_004026545.1 Mormoops blainvillei | reverse complement strand
CCAATTTTCATCAGGTCGTCAGTACAGTGGGACAAGCCAATAAGGCCACCTACGCCTCACAGACACAGTGTAAAGGCAAACGCATGTGGAACAGAGAGACTCTTTAATGAGAGAAAATAAATAGAGAAGCCTGGGAGGTAGGAAGGAAGGAGAAAGACATAAAAAGGGAGCTCTTAGCAGGAAAAACACTCTTAGAAGGCCGTAAATATTCCCTAGTAGACAGGTTCGGCTGGCATTCCTGGTGCTGTAACTGGTGTTTTATGCAGACTAAGCCTTCAGTGTGTATTTGGGGAAAGAGTAAATGGCATATATGCTTATTCATCGCTTAATCTGAGAAAGTTCTTTCTTGTAAGTAATCCTCCAGAATGTTTCAGAAATTGTAGTTTCTGAGAAACCACTGAACCAGACCAGACTAAACTTACATAAAAACAATTGAGGGAAATGCACTTAACACTAAAAATCAAACAAGCAAACAAAAGAATCCGCCTGCGTCCCTGACCTACAAGGGGCCAGCCAAAGGCCTAGAAAAATGAACATACGATGCTCTCCTTTCACGTGTTAATGGCAGTGTTTGCATTGCAGATGAAAAACTTGCAGACCACTAACGTATTAGAGCTTAGAAAGATTTGGGAATAACATTGTTCTGTGCTCTTTTAATAAGAATGAGAAATCTCTTCTGTGACCAATACAAATGTTGATGGAAAAAGTATTTCAAAAAACAGAAAGAAAGCCTTAAGGATTCTAATTTGGCATTCTCAGTGATTCTGGATTATTCCAAACACTGCCTCCCTCAAATTCAGCCTTCTCTGAGTTAGCAATCTAAAAGGTATAATGTGAGAATATTTTACAGTAAAAAGTGTTCAAGTGATGAATGAATGGACTTCTCAATGAATTACTGAAAGAAGATCATAAAGCCAAATTTGGCAGGAAAGGGTAAAGGTAAAACGCTATTTAGGACTTTGTATGTTTTTCATTTACTCGTTAAGTATGTGTTAATTAGGAGTCTCCTACCTGGTAGGTATTGTGTAAGACACGGAAGGTATAGCACACACCAGCCACATGCATCCCCGCCCCTCCAAAGGTATACATTCTAGAGGGTGAACAGACGAAAGGCAAGGCATAGATCAAAATGTAATCCCTCCTATAGAAGAGATGAAGTTGAGATGAGAAAGCAAGAAGCAATGGTGTAAGGGGAGGAACATTCCAAGCCAATGGCTACACTGAGGACAAGCTTGGCCCATTTACCTGGGGTCCCAGGAGAAAGCAGACGCTCCCCACAGCCTTGGCTGGCAGTCTGGATTTATTATGCCATGCGCGCAGGAAGCCTCTGAGGCATTTCAGGCGGTGGGGAGTTGAGGCAGACGACAGAGCCTGAGTTTTCCTGCAGAAAGATCCCTCTCGATGATGTGTAGGGAAAAAGAAAAAGATTCACTGAAAGCAACCATGGAAGCTGGAGACTACTGAGGATGTGCTTGCCAGGGACTGGTTGAGAGATTCAGTCAGGCCTGAAACAGGCCTGGACTATGGTGGCGGCAGTAGAGATGCAGAGAATTCAAGACACATTTCTGAGGAAGGAGCAACGGGGTTTACTGATGGGTAGGGGGCAAAGAAAGAGGGTGACCAAAGAGGACCCCAGGGCTCCGGCCTGAGTAGGTGGGTGGAGAGTAGAGTGACTCAGGAGGTAAGGCGGAAGGAAGGCGGCATGCGCAGCTCACCGTTTGGAGACCTTTCCTTCTTGAATGTACATATTTCCTAGAACCAGCTAAATGTGACTTCCCTAAAAGGTGGAGGCATGGGCTCGGGGTGAATCGCCTGAAACTGTTTGCAAAACATTATTTGTGTGTGTGTGTTGTGTCCTCTCTCAGTCTTCGGTTTTCAGTCTTCAGACTAAGCAAATAATGCTTAGTCTATTGAACCCAACCAACTAAGATAACAATCACTGATTTAAATGAGCAAAATTATTTGAAATTGGTCCCCAAGAGAATGGTTAAAAACAGGCTCACACTTTTATTCACTTTAGCTTAGAATGTAATAAACCCTTTAGTGAAGAACGAAAAAACAAGTTTACTCTGTGTCTGAGCCATGTGTTCATGAGGATGAACCCTTCATAAAAGACAAACTATGTTTTTTCGTGTTTTTTTTAAATGGCATAACAGTAAAGTCGCTTTAATCTGATTCAGCAGTGATCGATTTAAGATGTGTTTCTTCCAACAAAAGACAGCTGGACACACAAAGATGACTGTGTGATCCATTCAAAATTAAAGAATAGGTTAAATCATTTATGACAATAAAAATGCAGAAAATACTGGAAAAAAACCCCAAACAAAACAGGAAAACTCTAAGTAGCAAATGATTTCCAAATGTTTCCAAAACAGGAAGCAAAAGACATTGTCATGTCACTCTGGCATCTTCCAGGATAGAAAAGTTAATCAGGTAGCCTTTAAAACAAAGAAACAATTAATTTTTAAAAATTAATTAAGAAAAACCCAGAAACTTCAACAATGAACTACATTGCCAGTGGCAAGAAAGGAGACTTTTTCAAGACAATGCTTTGTATGCAAATGTAGCTCAGCAGTCATCACTAAATCTCCAAAGCGTGTAAAAGAAAAAGTTTTATTCTTCCCATCTGCTTAAACTCTTCTCCTAATAAAGAGACTGCCAGTGACAGAAGAGGCTCTGACATCTTTAAAACAATCATAATTTTAAAAAATACATTCACAAATATGGGGTTTCAAACCAGAAACTCCTTCTAAACCACTCTTTCATCCTCAAGTCTCTTAGTCTAGTATCTTTGTTAATACTGGGTTAATATTTATACCTACTTCACTGGGTGTATAAGAGTTTTGTTATTTTTTTAATAATAGCATATTTTATACCATAAAGTAAAAGCTAAACATATGGTTGCTTTTTTAAAAAGTCAATAGAAGTAAATTCCTTAAAGGCCCCCATCTTCCCAGGATGCCAGTCTTGGCAACCTTGATGTGAATGTGTGATTGAAACACTGTCACTCACTAACTGCAGTGTTGTCATTTACAACCTTAAACTTTAATCATTCCAAATATAAAATTTCACCCCTATTTTTCCACATTCCTCTTACCTATGCACCTCCATTCCCTCATAATATTTCTGCCTATGTTTTCCTTCCCCATCAAAACCTAACATCGCTGGAGGTAGGGTCTAGCTATAAGTTATCTTATAATTTCTTCTTCCTCTCTGGTTTCAACAGTATGAATTTTTAAAAACCTAATTGAAAGCAATAAGAAAAACCAAAACACAAAAACGAACACTGTAAAAATATTTAGACCAAGTGTATTTAAAATGTTCAACTTTTCTCAGCCCTCCCCTTTCCAAATTTTGTTTAGAGAGCACAGCACACGATACAGCTTGCCTAATGTTTAAATTATGATACTCAACAATTTAAAAGGATCTATAAAAATACCGACTTTAGCACAAGTATCGTACATATTTGAATTTCATTTTATATGTAATCGAAAAAAAATATTGGAGTGTGCCTAAGGAAAGCAAAAGTTGTGGAAACAGATGTCTGGCAATTTCATAACAGTTTTATATTTATATATTATCATCCTTCTTGCAGGATCCTAAAACTCAGATATTTATGTGCTCAGATATTAAACACACACCTTTGCTTCCCATCAGTCTCCGGCGTGGAGCATCAGATACTGGCCCCAGGACCTCTCACCACCCACGTCACCATTGTCAGTACCATCTTTGCCATCGTTACGTAAAACAAGGTAGAACTGTCTGAACCACCACAATTGTTGCTAAAATAAGTGTCTCAAATTTCTTATTGATGCCTAAATGTCCCTCTAGTAAAGTGTAACCTCAAATGCTATGCCACAGAGTAAAGAGGTTCTGTCAACATGAATGTTTCTACATGGGAAAAGCACAAGCTTCCAGCTGAAAAAATGCTCTTATTCAGAATCTCATCTGGCCCGCCTTCATCTATGAAGAGGAAAACAAAACCGAGAAGAATTCAAACTGAGAGGGGTTCGTAGTATGGATTTTCAATGTTATTGATATCCCTATAGTCATAACGCTTTACCTAACGCCGATCATTGCCTGCAGAGCAGCACTATGCAATGGGACTTCTGCAATGATGGAAATGTTCTACATTATCCAATGGATTCTACACTATCCAATGTGGTAGCCACTGGCTGCACCTACTAAGTACTTAAAATGTGGTTTGTGTGATGGAAGAACTGAATTTTAATTGTATTTCATTCTAATTTACTTAAATTTTAAAATTAACAATTACATTTAAACTTTAAAGTTTAATTGAAATAGCTACCTGTAGCTAGTAGCCTTCTGGAGTTAGCAGCAACTGCATTAGACTGTGCATTAATAGAGGTCGTGAGTGTGTGGGGAATGATGGGACCTGGGGCAGACTGGAAAACACATGTCCTAACTGGGCAGGCACTACTCAAATGTTTCTTCTAAGAGAAACTGGAAATTTGAATGTTACACGCAATTTTCTCGTATTTAACATCTAGCAACTACAGGCAGCCCTCACCTCACATGATTTCAAATTTCACTGTCTACAGTTTAGTTAAATAACATCAGTTCCCCAACAATATAGTTGAAATTTCAGTCACTGTGGTTTATTACCTCGGAATCCATGCACAAATCCACTACGAGGTCTCTAGTCCTCAAATCACTGTGTTTAACAACAGATGCACATGGTCATCAGTGGCCACCCTGGTTACTTCTTCCACGTCTGTCAGTGGTTGGTCACTGGGTGCTATCACTGAGTCGCATACAGTCTGCAAACATGTAGTTGTGTTACACCTGGTCTGCCACTGATAAACCCCAGTGACACTTTACCAAAGTGGATAATCAGAAGAGGGAACTGGTCAACAAATATGAAAGTGCGACAAAGAAACAAAGAGTAGTAATGCTGGACTAGAAATGTGAATTAAATGTAAACGAGGTTAGAGAAGAACTAGCTGACTACGGGAATATTGGCCGTGTAGTTGCTCAGGAAACTCTCGATGTACAGACAGAGAAACTTAGTGAAGGCAAGCTCATCAACACAAATGCAAGAAGTAGTTATGATGAAAACGAGGAAGAGGTACCAGAGGAAGCGATGCCAGCAAAAAGAATCCATATTTTCAAAAACTTCATGTTTCACCACATTGAAAGCACTAAGGATAAGATGTCAAAAACTGGAACTGATCCAAACTCAGACAGGAGTATGACATTTTGCCAAAGCAGAGAAAAGATGCTCTCTCCATATTTTAAATTGTGCAACTACAAAAAGCAGGTGAATTCTGTTCAAACTAGTGTTGATAAATGTTTTCCAAAGGAAAAAAAAAGTACTTTAATTCTCAATGTTTCTAATGTTTTAAATTACAGTGTACTGAATAAGTATGAGTCGTAATATTTTTTATTTCCTAATATACTTTTAATAAACAATAAGAGTTTTAACAAAAAAATGTGAAGGTCATGGAACAATCATAATTTTCCCCATCGATTATTAACATTGTTTTGCATGGTTTCAGGTACATGGTCATTTTTCAGCCCCACACTAGTGTACACGCTGAACGCTGTACTTAAGTTCATGAAAAATACTGACCAGGACAATGAGAAGGTACAGTTAATGGGCTATGAACTGAAGACCTGTGTCAGGAACTAGAGTCTTACTCTACGTGCATCCTGACAATAGCAGGAGAGGATGTGTTGAAGAAATCAAGGATTGTAAATGTCTGTAGAAAGATGTATTTCCCCAATACTCTGTCCAGGAAGGCTTGTGCTTCTGAATTCTCCGAACAGGCTATCTGGCAAAAATGAAGTTTAGAATTTATTTTTTTCTTTCCAAATAGTTTAGCTGACAACTGCATATTACAAAACCTCCTGACCTCTGAATCCATCGCTAAATGATGTTAAGCATTAAGTTTTTGCCACCAGATGTTCCCTTATACATAACAATATGAAGGGAGGGAGATTATGTAATGGGTAACACCAACACCATGCATGTCTTCCATTTCACATGGATGATGAACAACAAGCAAAACTCCTGCCGAAATCCTTGTTTTGAGGCAACAAAGGGGATGTAGATGTAGCTGTGTCCTCCCCAACATGACATTCTACCATGGACACTGCCTACAGTGCATCACCTGCCTACCAGTCTGTTACCAGAGAGAAAGGGTTGGGCGGAGGACAAAGAGACTGAAGGGGGTCATATGTACATGGTGATGGAAGGGGACTAGACTGTGTGTGGTGAGCACCCAGTGGAGTAGGCAGGTGTGGGGCTGTACAGTTGCACATCTGAAATATATATGATGTTATTAACCAATGCTACCCCAATAAGTTTAATTAAAAAAAAAAACAAAAACAGACCCTCTCATTCATCCCTTAATTCAAAGGTTTGCTCTTGAATCCCTGGCTAGGTTTCAGGTCAAATATCACATCTGAGGGGGTTTGTCTGATCCATCTAAAGTACCCCTTTTTCCATAACTACCCATATATTTGTATTCTTCAGAATCTCTTTCAAATTCTAGAACAGCAGTAGTCACTTATGTTTACTTACTTCCTAACTACCATGTAAGCTGAAATGAGAGCAGGGTTTACAAATGTGTAGTTTCCAGCTGAATTCTAGTGCCCAGTGTAGTTCCTAAATGGAAAGAACTTTCTAAACTCTGAATAAATGGGTAGGTGCATGGTTTGAATAAATATCTATTTGTGTGAATGACTATTTGAATGACTGGCTGTCGAAATGAATGACTGATTAGTTAATAAATCAGACTGAACTATTACCTTATTTTAATAAGTAGAAGGAGAAAAACGAAAACTGTTTTCCTCTTATATGTTTCACACCCACAAACAGAAAATTATCTGGGTTGTCTCTTTTGCTAATTTTCGTCCGTAGACAAATCTAAATGTGAGAATTCTTACAGCGTGTGAGCTCCCCAGGTCCTACCATTTGCTCGACTAAAAGATGGATGAGTCTCACTTCTCAGCAGCATGTGTGACAACAGCTTGGGAATTTTTGTTGAGAATAAGCTCAAGATGAGTTGACAGAGAAATGTTGTTTCTACAAAAACACATTATATCTCAGACTGTGAATGCAAGTCTGATGTTAAGTTGAGGGAGGTGATTTCTCACTCTGATCTTTGCTGGCAAGGCTACTTATAGAGTTTTCTGTCAACATGGGAGCCACCAGGGAGAGCCTATTGCACATTCACAGAAGGAATACATATAGATGAGGAAGATCAGAGAAAATGGAAATGAAAAAACAAAGGCCAGCCTTTAAGCCATAGCATTGGAAAGACTGTTGTGTTGGGGGGAGAAAGACGTAGGCTAATCTGACCAGTCAATGATAAAGCAGAAACCAACTAGCATACAGTAGAACAGAATCTGAATGCATCATGCGGGTTGGGGAGGAACCCAGATATGTATTTATTCCATTTTTACCATCTTTTATCCACTTGACTTTGGGCTAATAAGTTATGTGAGTCATATTAACTTCATCTGCTAAATGGTATTACTTAGTCTGTTCGAACTGTTTTCAAGGTAACCAAATAGCTCCGCTGATGGAGTTATTCAAAGTACTCCAGCTCTAAAATGAAAAAAAAGAAAACAGATTTACACAAAACCCCATTTCAATCCCTAATGAAAGAACTTATCCATGTGAAATTAATAGATGATTTAGGGGTAGGTGCATGGAGAGAAGAGAGGGAATGCATGAGAACGTATACAGATGTATGGAAAACCAGAGGCAATTTGATTTCACTAATGTCCTTTTTTTACTATAAATTTTAATTAATTAATTAATTTTTTAGAGAGAGAAAGAGACATCAATTTGTTGTTCCACTTATATATGCATTCATCAGATGATTTTTGTATGTGCCCTGACCTGGGATTGAACGCAAAACTTTGGCATATCTGCACGATGCCCTAACCAACTGAACTACGTGGCCAGGGCCTATGTTTTCACTAATTTATAACTGAAATTTTTCATCTCCTTAAATCACAATTATATGTAGTTACGGCAGTATTAACATTAGTAACAGCAGTAACTATGATTTTTGTCATAATACAAATCATAGATATTTTTAAAAGTATATAAAGTGATAATTTGCCCTGGCAGGGTGGGTCAATTGGTTGGAGCATCGCCTGATACACCAAAAGGTTGCAGGTTCAAGTGCTGGTCGGGACATCCAGACATGCGCTTCCCCACGTAATGTGATTCAAAGTGCGCTGCATTGCAACAAATGCTTACACCTGGAAATAACTGGCCCTTAGACCACACTGTCTAATAAAACTTTCTGTGAAAATGAAAATGTGTTATGTTTGTGCTACTCAATACTTCAGCCCGCTAGCTGCATCTGAAATGTGGCCAGGAGAGCAACTGCTTTTTAAATTTTGTTCTGTTGTAATTAATCTTTACTTAAATAGTCACATGTAGCTACGATAGTACCTACGCTACTTGACAACCATCCTTAGAGTGTTAACAAAACACAAAAGCTAGAGAAATAAGTTAAATAATACCAAAGAAAATCAAACAGACCAATCCAGATTACAGAGTGATCTACAGGAAAACTGACCCAGTTTAAAAAAAAAAATCAATGTCAAAAAATATTTCATTAAGAATACTAAAATAAATAACCAAATATAATGTGAAGCCCATGTTTAGATCCTGATCCAACCAGTTCTTGATATAAAGACATTTTGAAACAATCACAGAAACTTGAATATTATGTTATATCAAGAAAGCACTATTTATTTTGTTAGGTATGATGATGGTATTAGAAATTTTCTACAGTTTTTAAAGATGCATATCAATGTGTGTAAAGTGGAGATAAAACCAGTTCTAAGAACTTCCTTAAATTAACTTAGCAAAACCAGAAGTGTATAGATAAGGCAAGTGTAGCAAAAATCTAGCTAACCATTGAATCTGGCTGAAAGTACAAAATCTTTTATATTATTTTTACTACTTTTGAGTATTTTGAAATAATCCCAAATGATCTTTAAACATGATAATGTGCTAGATATAGTGACTGACACATAGTAAGCACTCAATAAATAAATAAATGACACATAGTAAGCACCAAAAATAAAAGTATTAACATCATCATTTTTCATAATCCCTAAAGCCAAAACTGAGATCATTAGTGAAAGCACAAAAGTTAGCTTTTTAACAACGAGAGCTCTATGAACATGGAAATACACTGTCTTCTGAGGTGGTGGTCTGAAAAAGATTCCTAATAACAAAAACAGCAGTGGCTTGCAATCATCAAGCACACATAATGTGTCGGACCTGGGTCTAAGCCCTTTCCACATATTCCCTCATTTAATCTTCATAACAGTGTCATAAGGTAGGTACTCTTACTCTCCCCACTCGAGTTGTGCCAGCAGAGATTGATCATAAGGTGAGGATGTTACAGAGGCAGGTCAGCGTGAATGGTTTTGCTAGTTGCCCTTTGCCATTCTTGACAGCCCTGAACTCTTCTGATTCAATGAACGTGTCACTCAAATGAATCGTGCAGGATAGCCCGTTCACACACAGCCAGTGAACAGAGAGCAATTCTCCATTTTACTTATTGAAAGGTTTTAAACATCACCTTTCTCTTTCGAGTGGGAGACCAAAATCCCACAAGAATTTAATTATCTGTAGGCAAGGGGATGATATGATCAAGAAAATGCTATATTTCAACCATTTCTTTTATCCATTTTTCAAATTTCCCATAAATTGGAGGGAAACATCTTCCCCAGGCTGCCATTTGACCAAGAAATGTCCGTGGTCTATCTTTGTCAACAGGTTACAGAATATAAATCCAGATTATGAAAACTAAAGTTGATATAAAGGCTGTCGTCATATATTATGTCACTTGGAAAGAAATATTGCTGACCTTATCCAGTATGACTGTTATAATAGTAATAAAATTGAATCTTGGAAGATTACATTTCTGGTCAAAGTAGTAAAATGTGACCTTATTCTATTCAACGTTGATATTTATTATATTAATTCACATGTAAAAAACTGCATTAGAATGATATTAAAGCCCTGGTTAGAAATGGAAATGTTTAAGAAGTTTAGAAATAAGATTTAACTATACCAGATATTCATAAAATTGAGCCTGTTTGATGCAAATCAAACTAAATTTCCTTCACCAGTCTCTGGTTCAATTCCATTTTATTATTATTACCATCTCATTCATATAGAATGTATTTTTTTCCCTGATGCCTCTTCAGACATTTTATAAACCTTAACTCATTTTCATCATGCTCTGGAGAAAAAGATAACACAGAAAAGTGAATATACAAAGTTGACTCAGAGGATCAAGCCATCTGCTCACGGCAGAGAGGTTCTTTTCATGCCAGTAAAATCATGCTCAGTGCTGAGTTCATGGTGGCCTCTGTACGAGGCCCTGGGAAGAATATCAAGGGACGGGGGAAGAATGAGAATCGGACAGCAACACGGACTGCACAGAATGGCCACTATGCAGAGAAAAGGTATCATTTTGAATATTAGGCCAGTAAAATGTTTTTAAAAATTTATTTTTCAATCACAACTTAGATTCAATATTATTCTATATTAGTTCAGATATACAACATAGTGGTTAGAAAATCATGACCTTTACAGAGTGGTCTTCCCGATGTTTCGAGTACCCACCTGGCCCCGTATATAGTTAACACGACATTGTTGACTCTAGTCCCTATGCTGTAATCTACATCTCTGTGACTGTTTTCTAACTGCCAATTTGTACTCCTTAATCTCTTTACTTTTTCACCCAGTCCCCTAACTGCCCCCTACCCTGATAACTTTCAGTCTGTTCTCTTTATCTACGAGTCTGTTTCTATTTTGTTTGTTTGTTTTGTCCTTTAAATTCCACATGTAAGTGGGGTTATATGATATTTATCTTTCTCTGACTGACTTAGTTCATTTAGCATAATGCCCTCTAGGTCCATCCATGCTATTGCAAATGGTAAGCTTTCATTCTTTTTCATGGCCAAGTAGTATGCCACTGTGTAAATGTACCACAAAATTTTTATCCACTCTATTGATGGGATATTGGGCTGCTTCCATTTCTTGGCTATTGTAAATAATGCTGCAATGAACATAGGGTTGCATATGTTCTTTCAAATGAGTGTTTTGAGTTTTCTTTTAATATATTCCCCAGAAGTATAATTGCTAGGTCATAAAGCAATTTCATTTTTTGAGGAAACTCCACGCTCTTTTCCACAGTGGTTGCACCAACGTGCATTCCCACTGACAGTGCACAAGGGCTCCCTTTTCTCCACCTCTTTGACAGCAAAATGTCTTTTTTTTTAAAAGATTGGTTAATTTTTTTTTGAAAGGGTTGTGGGAATATATAACTTTATTTTTATCCATGTGATTCTCTCTCTCTTTTTTCGCTTAATAAGCACAAGTGAGTAAAAATATTTTGTTTTGTGATGAGACTGCCTGTCTTCTATCCCCAGATTTCATGGATGTCCCCCTGGCCACCGCTAGTGTGGCTGCAATGCCCACACTCCAGCCATGTCCATGGGTCACATCCCTACACACTACTTTTCCTCCTTATATATGTTTTGTGTACTTGTAGTTTGGGGTAAAGTATAGAGTAAGACAGTGAATTAAGGGAGAGGCCAAGACACACCACAAAAGTTTCAGCATCAGCCCAAAGTTCTAAGCTCATTGTGGCAGGTCTCAACTCTTCCCAATCTTGTTTTTCACCATTCTCACTAACGCATCCGGGCTTCAATCAAACTTAAATTTTTATTATGCATGTGCTCATACCTTAGTTAATATTGTTTTCTAAATATCTTTCCCCTTTATGTTATTTGATTAGGTAAGTGTTGCTATGATAGCGAATTGCCCCAAAATATCAGTGGCTTGCAACGACAAAGGTTCACTTCTTGCTACTGCTTCGTTCTGGGCCTGTACATTAGCTCCGTCTGCCTTGGTTACTCAGGCAGCCAGGCAGACGGAGCAACTGGCGGCTTCAAAAACATTGGCAGGAGCCATGCCGGGGGACAGAGAACTGTAGGGTCTTGCACCAGATGACAGAGGCTTAGTCCAAAAGTGACACATTCATTGTGCCATAAATAGCCACACGGTTCCACCAAACCACAAGTGCAACTCTACCGTATGCCTGGATGGAAGAAGAACTGAAAATATGTAGCCAACACCATCAATGACTCGTGATCCCCCCCGTCTGCCAGATCTTATCATTCTCTCAGGCATAGGTTGGATTCCACCTTCTGAAAAAGACAGCCCTGTTGCCTCTTGCTAAAAGGACACTGTTCACACTTTTAATAGACATGGAATGTTATTTTACCTCCTAATGCTCTTATGATTCTGGGAGAATAGCACTGGGATCCTATGTTTCTCACAGTGCCTTGCTAGGTAAATACTGCTGGAATGAGTGAACAAGGCTGTGTGCATAATCAGAGTTCATTTCCAAAGGCTGCAAATGCCCTGGAGGCCAGTGATACTAACAGGTACTAAGGTTTCTTATTTTTTGTTCTTATTTATATCACAAAGGCATTTAAAACAATATTAAAAAGATCATAAAGATGAAATAACTATGTGCTCATAATTTCACCACCCTAAACCAACAACTGTTTTTATTTCTCTTCCTTCTAGTCCTATTTAAAGAGTACGCATTTCCTTTGCATAGATATATATTCAGGTGGATGCAAAAGTGGGAAAAGGTCTAAGTAGAAGATAAGTGACTGCCCCGTCAACATGCCTCCTGCCCTTCCCCAAAGCAAGAGCACACTGGGTCACATATTTAGACTCATTTGTGTTTTCTATAACGTGCACGCCAGCGATTTAAAGGTTCCAAGCTATTCGACACAGTCACCCTTGTTCGGAAATAACAGTGTACCCTTTACCTCCACTTCAACTTCTTGACCCCATTCGAGAAGAAACTATCTCTAGTGAAAGGGGCTTAGTTTCCATCATAAGAGGAAGGGAAAAAAATTAAGGCTATTTGTTGAATCTTGGGCAATTTTGGAAAATATCATTAGAAAGAAGAAAATTGCTGATGTTACCATGTTTTGCTCCATTATTAAGACACCACTAACAAGACCTAAACTAATAACATGTAAGTTTTACCCTCACTCTTTATCTTATTTTATAATTTTTGTCCCATTTAGCTCACCCACGTATCTTTATTCTATTGGGCACTCTTCCTATTTTTTAAGTTGTTGGAAGTCTGACAACCAAGGATCTAAAGAAGCCACATTCATCCAGACGGGTAGGAGAGAGGGAGCCGTGGAGAGGCAGTGTGGATCAGAGGGGCAGCAGTGGAACGCGCGGTGCCACGCTCACGTGTGGTGGATAAAAATCAGCAGGGACACCCTGGGAGCGAGCAATCCCAGCCCCAGGCCAGGCTGCGCAGCCCAGGTTTCCAGTGCCAGGACGATGAGTCCCCACAACTTCTGGTTGTAAAACCAGTGGAGTTTGGGGTAGTGGAAAAAGCTGCTGGATTTGCAGTAGAGTCCCTTTAAAGGGCCCACACCAATTTAGAACGTATGCTAACCCACCCACTCTGGGATTCAACGTCAGGGCAAGAGCTGGAAGGGTACATACAAGTTGCATACTGGAAGTGGGTGAAGTGACTGGAGACAGGGAGAGTGCCGGGCAATCCTCCAGCAGCAGGGCAGTGGCACTGTCCTCTCTCTGAGCCCTCCCCACACAAGGACACAAAGCCACGGAGCAGGCTGCCCTGCCCTGGCAATTACCTAAGGCTCTGGCTCATACAATTTGTAGGTGCCTTTTCTAAAACAGGGAGTCAAAGAAGCTCTACCTAATACACAGAAGGAAACACAGGGAGGCTGCCAAATTGAGGAGACAAGGAAATATGGCCCAAATGAAAGAACAGAACAAAACCCCAGAAAAAGAACTAAACGAAATGGGGATAACCAACCTATCAGATGCAGAATTCAAAATACTGGTAATCAGGATGCTCAGAGAACTCATTGAGTGTGGCAAAAACATAAGGGAAGAAATGAAGTTTACACTAAGTGAAATAAAGAAAGATCAACAGGGAACCAACAGTGCAGAGGATGAAACCAAGGATCAAGCCAATGATTTGGAACTCAAGGAAGAAAAAAGCATTCAGTCAGGACAGCAGGAAGAAAAAAGAATTCAAAAAAATGATGACAAGCTTAGGAAACTCTGGGACAACTTTATACATACCAACATCTGAATCATAGGGATACCAGAGGAGAAAAGGAAGAGCAAGACATTGAAAACTTATTTGAAAAAATAATGAAAGAAAACTTCCCTAATTTGTCAGAGGAAATAGACAAACAGGTCCAGGAATCACAGAGAGTCCCAAAGAAGTTGGACCCAAAGAGGACCACACTGAGACACATCACAATTAAAATGCCAAAGGTTTTAAAGATAAAGAGAGAATGTTAAAAGCAGCAAGAGAAAAGAATTTAGTTACCTGCAAGGGAGTCCCCATGAGACTGTCAGCTGATTTCTCAAAAGAAACTTTGCAGGCAAGAAGGGACTGGCAAGAAGTACTCAAAGTGATGAAAAGCAAGGACCTACAACCTAGATCACTCTACCCAGCAAAGCTCTCATTTAGAATGGAAGGGCAGATAAAGGGCTTCCCAGACAAGGGAAAGCTAAAGGAGTTCATCATCACCAAGCCCTTATTACATGAAATGTGAAAGGGACTTATTTAAGAAAAAGAAGATCAAAACTATGAACATTAAAAGGGCAATATATTCACAACTATCAATAACTGAATCTAAAAAAAAAAAAGAAGTGAGCAACCAGAACAGGAAGAGAATCACAGATACAGAAATCATTTGGAGGGTTATCAGCTGGGAGGGGGAAGGGAAAGGATGTGGAAAAAGGTGCAAAGATAAAGAAGCATAATTGGTAGGTACAAAATAGATGGGGGGTGTCAGGAATAGCAGAGGAAATGGAGACGCTGAAGAACATACATGTATGGCCCAGAGACATGAACTAAGGGAGGGGGGAAATTGCTAGAGGGAAGGAGGATACTAGGTGGAGAGTGGCAAAGGGGAAAAATTGGGACAACTGTAATAGCATAATCAACAAAACATATTTTTAAAAAGATGGAATATCCGTATGCAATGTATTTTTGTATTAGCCATACTGACAAATAGGCACTGGGAAGTCCTACCAGAGTTTATAAACAATACAGATAGTCATTTAGTCCATTTAGCTCACTCAAGATTAAGTAAGCCTTAAAATTGTACCCAGAGCTGCTTCTATACTGAGAAAGAAAAATCACCCAAACACCTTGCAATCTTATTAAATTTTAGAGTAATGATTTCTTGCCTATTTTATATTTTAATAGCTTATAGATTA
>PVJD01018178.1:0-15323 GCA_004026545.1 Mormoops blainvillei | reverse complement strand
ACAGTGGCCCTGGGCATGCCTATGCTTTCCTCTGAGTCAGTGCCCAGGGGAGGTAGGTGCTGAGACCACGGGAGGGCAGACGCTGGCTTCCGCCACAGCCAGAGTCGCCTCTCTGGGCCGTCTCCTCAGAACTGGGAGCACAGCGACTTGGAGTTCGAGCTATTAAAATACTTCTTCATACTTCGCTTTCTGGTGTGCTGCTTTTCTCGTCCTGCGAACAGCTGGTGGCCATTCCTGGGAGGGGGTTATAGTGTCAATGGGCTCCTCATGGCACCACGCGGCCCACGCAGGGTTGACCTGGGAGTCTCAGCAGTTATTTCAGAATCGCCCTGCGGGGCTTACTGGTGTTATGGACATCCATGCCCAGCTGCCCTGGCTTCGTGAAATTGGATTTGAGGGCAGTTGCACTTGCATCTGGAGCTTTTCAAACTAGAAAGAGCCTGTCCACCTCATACACGATGCAATCAGTCAACACATTTTCTGGGCCCCTGCTCTGTGCCAAGCTCGGGGTTCAGGGTATAGGCGTGAGTGCAGAGGGGGATGGACCCAGCGCCTCTCTCCCCAGAGTTCAGTTAAGAAAACCGGGTCTCTTTTGAAGCCAGGTCTCTTTTGAAACCTGGCCTCTTTTGAAAGGGAGACACTTCAGGAGAGTAGGAGGCGACCCGAACCTGTCCTAAGTCCCCGGGAAGCACAGGGTGAAGCTGGTTGCACTTGTGCTGGGCTCTGAAACAGAAAGTCAACTGTAGGCCTTGAGGAGTGGAAAGCAGGTACAGCCTCAGGCAGCTCGAGGCATCGCTGCCTCCGCGAAGACTTCCAGGAGCTCGGGAAGCTGGACCCAAGGGGTCTGTTGCAAAACCTCAGCTTGAAAGTCTGCACTGCACAGGCCTGGGCCCCGTGGGCGCACACACCAGAGAGGGGGCTGTACACCACGAGCAGAGGGCAGACGGCCCTCTAACAGTCCACAGGCAAAAGGCGGGCCTTGGACCGGCTGTGGGTTCAGTTCTCCAGACGGAGGGCTTGGTCCTTCCTGCACCAATAGAACATGAGGCTCTCAGATCAATTCGGAACAGGAGAGGCTGCGGGAGGCCCAAGGCCCAAGCAAAACGTAGGAACAACCCATTTCAGCAAAGGCCTCATCAGTGTTGGCGCAAGGCGGCGGAGCAGCTGTGTCCGCTGCAGCCCTGGTGCCTCCCCTGCTGCTGCTCAGCTGGCCTCGGGCGTCCAGAAGGAGCCCGTGAGTCCTTCCACTGCTGGTGTGGGGTCTGCATTCCTGCCCCGTCCATCGAGGGGATGACTCGGAGCGGGGCCTGTGCCTCCAGGCCTTCCTCCTCAGCCGCTTGGCCTGTGGGCCTCTCCCCTGGGCGGTCCGGGGGCTGAGGTGCAGCCGGAGGTGGGAGAATGTGCTGGGTGGTGCTGGGGTCAGAGCCAGCCCCGGCCTGAACCCATCTCTCTTCCGTTTGTCACGTTCAGGAGGCAACGGGTGGTCCCTCTGGAAGAAATTAGCCTGGCGGCCGACTGGCCTGAGTCCTCTGTCAACACGTACCTGCGCTCCGAGGGTTCTGCATGGGGTCAGAGATTTACCTGAGTGTGCAGTGACATACAAGGCCACAGACGTGGCAGCTGGGCACACTTGTTGGGGCATCACATCTTTGGTGCCAGGGCTGCACTGGCCTTTGGGGCCCTGGGTCTTGTGGGGGCTGCACTGATCTATGGGGGCTGCTCACCCCAGCATCCCATACTCATCCTTGCAGCTTTCACAGGACCTCCCAGGACATATGTTTCTTCCCCCACCACCTTTTTTTTTTTGGTAAGGTTTTAGAGGAGCAGGAAAGGAGAAAGAGAGGGGAGGAAACATCAATGGGAGGAGAGTGCGAGGGAGAAACATTGCTCAGTTGCCTTGCACCCTGACCGGGGACGGAGCCCTCAACCCAGGCACATGCCCTGACCAGGAATCAAACCAGCGACCTTTTGCTTCATGGAACAGCTCCCAACCAACTGAGCCACACCAGTCAGGACCGTTTCTTCATCTTGCTTTGGGCTGTGGTGGAGGTTTTTGTAACATCAATGAGCCTTAAAGCTGGGAGGCAGAGCTGATGTGAGAGAGCATGGCTTTTGGAGCTAGATGGGCTGAGCTCAACGCTACTGTCTGCACGTGACTGGCGGTGTGACCTTTGAGCCAGTTACTGAACCTCTCTTAGCCTGTTTCCCATCTGTAAAATGGGGTTAATCATAGCACCTACTTCCTATGGCCGTTGAGGGGATTCAATGAATCAAGACACAGCACCTGGTAAGGGCTCACATAACTGGCAGCACCTATGTGGTTAACCGACGTTTTTGGAGCCTCCGTGTCCCCTGGCGTAAAATGGGGACTACCGACAAGGTCCCCCTTGCCCTGGCGTTGTGAGGGTTAACCGCGATGGCCTGGGGCCACTAGGTAAATACAGCTGCTGTTGTTTTTGTGATTAACCTCCTATTGTTCTGGTCTTTAATGACAATCCCAGCGGCTAACATCTGCTGGGTGCTTGCTGAGTGACAGACGTGGCTGAGCGTTTGCCTTTGTTAGCTAGTTCTACTCCTCTTCGATTCTTCAGCTCCGCCCTGAGGCAGATGCTGCCTGTATCCCCTTTGACAGGTAGAGAAGCTGGTGCTCAGAAAGCCAGCATCTTGCTCAAGTCACGGACTTAATAAGCGGGGAGCCGCGACTTTAGCCCAGGAGGTCTGAGCCCACAGCTTCCGTGCGGTGCCTCCCGCCCACCTTTACCCCTCATGGGACCAAGACTCCTGGCCCTTCCATCTCGGCACTGGCCTGGGTCCTTCTCCACTTTCCGGAGGCAGGCAGGCAACACTGCTCGGGGTGTGGCTCTTCCTGGCCCCTTCCGGCCCCTTCCGGCCCCTGAGCAGCCCCACTGGCGGGTGGCTCAGCAGCGGCCCCTCTTCCCTGTCTCCTTCCTGCTCATCCCCGCCCCTCCCAATCTCAGCTCCTTCGGCTCTGGTCCTGCATGCCTGGCTTTTGCAAAACGTCCAGTGTTGCCAGTCACAGGGGCTGGGTTTTGCCAGCACATTCGCCTTACCTGACCGCCTCCGTCCGGCCCTGCCGCCTGCTTGTCTGGGTGCCCTGGCCGGGAGAGAGGCCCCCCCGCCGCCCCCCACCCCCGGTCTGTGCCCCGGGCTTTCTGGACCCGGCAGAGTGGAAGCCATGCCTGGCAGCTCTGCGCAGGGTCCTACTCTTTTCTGGCTCCATGTCTCCATCTAAGATTTGGAAGAATGCCCGTGTCTGGGGGGCGCTGAAGAGCATGTGTTTTTATTAGGACTTGCATGGTGCTTCTCTCTGCCTGGCTAACACTTCAGACAGCCCTGAGCCACGGGCAGTGACATTTTGATTGGCCAGGAGGGTACTGGACCCGTTTTGGCAAATGCCACAGAAGTCAGGGCCAGCCTCACTGAGGTTGTGCAGAGGGGAACTATGGGCGAATGGGCCAGTCCAGCCAGGTTCGAGGTTACTGTGAAAGCTGCTGTCTCTCCTGAAGGTGGTGATAAGTGAGGTCAGAAGTGTGACAGCATCGGAGTGGCTTTGTGCCAGGACAGCAAATAGATTTCTACTGTGGCCTGCCGGTGCCGATCGATTGGCAGGGACTGGGCTGAGCGGGTTGCAAGGTCTCGCTCTCAGCCACGCTGGTGATGTAATGGACAGGCAGGCTGGAGTGGACAGACCTGTCCTCACCTCTGGGCCACCTCCTCTTTTCCCCACTGACCGTCCGGCCCATGTGGGGGTCTCCCGCGCTGCACAGTGCCTCCTGAAGCCATCTCCATGCCACTCCTGCAGGGACCCCATGTAGTCCTAAAGAACTGCCACTAGAATCAGCTCAGGAGATGTGGCTGTTTGCCACTTGGATCTGAGAGGTCCAGCAGGATGCTCGCTTAGAGAGCCATCCCTGGTTTGAAACAAGTGTTACTGGTTGTATTTCTGAGTGCCCACCCAGCCCCCGCCCGCAGGGAGCACTTCGCCCCAGCTCGTAGAAGGGAGCTCGATTGCCAGGTGAGGGGCCAGTTCTCAGAATCGAATAATGCCCGCATGTTGGAAGGACACACCAGAAGGGCCCCGGCTGTTTTGGGGTGCCAACAGGGCCACCGACCCCATCTGTGTCCTGTGTCTGGGGCCCAGCTGGGCTGACTCACTGCTGTCCGAGCCGGCTCCCACCCAGAGGGAGACCGCGGCTCTCCAGGGCTTCCATTAAAATGTGGGTGGAGTCGCACGCGGCAGAGGCCTTCCTGCCACCAGGCCGTTGTTTTATTTAGAACTTTTCAGAGCAGTGGCCTCCATGTCGTGCCTGCCAAGGATCAGCAAAGATCAAACGAAGTGAACACTAACAAACGCATTTTTAGTTGAAAGGGCGAAAAGTGGCTCAGATTCTCTACGGAGCAGTTTTCTGTGCAATGAGCCTCAGTGGGTCAGGTAAGGTTTCTCTTTCGCCCCAGCCCTCCTCCTCGGTCACCCGCAGTGCAGGGCCCCCATTTTACAGACGAGGCCACCGAGGCTCAGCATGAAGTCCCCCAGAGGCGGCAGGGAGGCATCGCCGGCAAGTCGGAACCCGGTATCAGGCTGCAGAGCCCCCTTTAGCTGATGAGGCCCAGGGATAGTTGTAACTGAAGACTCACGTCCCTACCTTTGTATAATTCTCCCCTGGCCCGTCTCGGAAGCCATGAAGAAAAGTTGGTCCGGCACAGGCTTGGTGACAGGTTTGTGAGAATGACTTTGCAGGACAGGAACACTCACGCTCAGCTTCATGGCCATCACCTGCCCTCCCCCCGTGGAGGGTCACCAATGTGGGGGGGGCGGACGAGGGCCGAGGGACACTTGCCGCCGATTGACCCATCACAGGTTGTACCCGTGCTGCTCCCTGCCGGGTGCCTGCCTGTCTCTGTGCCCTTTCCGCTTGGCCCTCCCTGCCGAGTCATTAAACTGGAATGCAGAGTCTGAAACGACACCCGGGTGAAAAATGTGCTTCACCTGGAAGGCCTTGCCTTCATACTGAGCATAAAAAATTGCATCCTTGAAACCTAGGCTCACTCCCGTAGGGCTCCAGCTTCATCAGAAATCCCAACGGTCAAGAATATTCCCTTCGCTAGCTTTTTAAGCTATTTTCTGGTTTATTATCCTGCCTGGTCCCTCATCAATTAATTGTACTGAGGTGGAATGACGGTGTATGAACCGCTCTGCTATATTAATGTAAGTGGATCCAAGTGAGTGCAAGTCGCGGGGGAATGTTTGCTCAAGATATGGCGGCCGAGCTGGCGCCCTGTCAGGTCAGTCGGTGTCTGCTGCTAATCCTGCTCACGTGCCGGGCCTGAGGCCTTGTATCCGGTGCTGGTTTTGTGTCTGCACTGTGTCGAGGCTTTACGGCCACCCTCCCAGGTAATTCTGACGGCACCTTTGGCACCGCCACCTCTGTGTTTAGGGGCGGGAGCCCAAGTGCCGCGAGGTGGTTTCCCTTGTTCACCTACCCCTGAACCTGTGGCTGGTTCCCACCGCAGCGTCCACAGTGCGGCCTTCTGAGGGCGTTAGCAAAGTCTTGCCTTGGCAGGCGTAGGGGTCTGGAGGCCCAGCTGCTCCCTCTCCCGGATCTGGGTGGCAAAGGGGGTAAACAGTCGTTGGCAGCATTTTCCTCATCGTTGAAAATGACTTTATGCTGGAAACCCAGAGTAAAAACCACTTAAGCACATCTGGAAAGAAAACTCGTGCCCACACAGAAACCTGCGCACAGATGTTCACAGCAACTTAATTCCTAATTGCTAAAACTTGGTAGGAACAAAAATGCCCTTCAGTGGGTAAATGGATAAATAAAGTGTGATGCACTCACACGATGGAATACCAGCCAGTTATGGAAAGAAATGAGCCATCAAGCCACGCAAAGACACAGACGAAGCTTATGTGCATATTACTACGTGAAAGAAGCCAACCCGAAAAGGCTGCGTGCTGTATGGTTCCAACTCTACGACATCCTGGAAAAGACAAAACTATGGAGACAGTAAAATATAAGTGGGGGCCAGGAGCTGGGGGGAGGGACGGGTGAACAGGTGGCGCCCAGAGGATGTTACAGGCAGTGAAACTATCCCATAAGATACTGCAGTGAGGGGCATATGTCCAAACCCATAGAACGCACGCCCTGAAGAGTGGCCCCTGATGTAAACTATGGACTCTGGGTGATGAAGATGTGTCAGTGTAGGTCCACCAGTTGTGACAGATGGACCGCTCTGCGGGGAGCAGGGGGTGTTGACAATGGGGAAGGCTGTGCGTTGAGGGGGATGAGGGAATTCTATATTCTGCTTAATTTTGCTGTGAACCTAAAACTGCCCTCAGAAATAAAGTCTATGAATTAAGTTAAAAAAAAATACCCCAAAACAAACAAGACTTACAGTCAAGGCTAGAGCCAGAGGAAGCACCTGTCTGACCCAGAAAAAGACGTCAGACGCTGTTCACCCAGACCAGCCTCCAGCAGGGCCCCATTCGGCTGCTCTGGCCGGGGTGGCAGGTCCCAGACAGGCGTCCTGGACTAAGAGGAGAGGAGAGTGTTCTTTAGAGAAGAGCTTTCTGAAGCGAGAGGCTCCCAGCAGAGTTAACCCTGAAATGAAAATGAAAAACCCTGTCGCAGTTGCTGGGAGGGTGGCAGCTGGCCCCCGCCGGCTCCCGCGTGGCCCCCAGCCCCGTTCTTTGCGACCTGCCCTGCTACGCTCTGTGACCCAGCCCTCCTCTATGACAGAAACACACGATCTGGTGGAAGAACTCTGTTCTCGACTAACGAGGCCTGAGGGTGCTGTGTGTCGGGCTCGTGTGGCTCTGGGTGGTGTGCCAGGTGGGCCACCTTTGCGTGTGTTTCTACACCCCGTCCTGTGGCAGGGCGGCTGGCAGTCTCCTGTCCTCGAGACAAACACCCCTCAGAGCCCAAACGGGATCAAGGAGGCCTTTGATGACCAGAGCTGCTGCTTCTCATTGAGCCACTGTCACTTCCCCCCTGAGCTCACAGGTGGCGTCTTTGGCCCCTTTGCATCATCCTCCTGTCACAGGTGCATGTACCTACCTGGCTCACGTGTCTCTTCCTCCCAGGAATTCCCCCCACCCCTTCCCAAGCCCTCTCAGCAGTATTAGGCTACAGCTCCTCTCCTCCCACTGGTTCATTTAATGACCTCTTTTTCACCTCTGAAGTGGGTATATTGCATCTGAGCTCCAGATCGCTTAAGCCATTTATCATTGGGTTGGGAGAGAAGGAAAGCTCCCATGACACACTGTGGCCATGAGGACAGCATATGTGTGTCCACCAGGGGTGAAGCAACCTTGTGAAACTCCAGGGAGGTGTCTCGGGACTTGGATGTGAAAGGGAAGGCTACCTGGAGGAAGCTGTGAGCCAAGGGGTGGGAGTGGGCAGCTTCTTCCAGCCCCTACTGTGGACGGGACTGTCAGGCCAAGGGGGTGGCCCTGGTCCCCGCCTTTCCTGGTTCCTTTGTAGGCCCCCGTGACAGTGGCCCCGTCTCTGACACACCAACCTCATTTACTGTTTGCTGGCTCATTGCTTGTTTCTCTTGCTAAGATGTAAGTGAGCCCCAGCCGAGCAGGGACCTTTACCACGGAGGGTGGGGAGGTGAACTGCAGAAAACAACCGGCTGGAAATGCACGAGCAGTGAGAGCTGTAGGTAACCACCTACCACGCCCTCAGGTGCACGGAGCGTCCCACCTGCTCCATGAGAAGCAGGCTGCTGCCTCTGGCATCTTGCTCGTTGAAACTTGGGGCGATGTTAGGGGCAGGGGGGCATTGTCCCTGAGGACTGGCACACGCATTTGATCTTTAATTTGGGGGTCTCATTTCCTCTCCTGCTGCTTTTATCTTCTCTGATCATAATTCTCTTCACTTGCTAAACATTGCGCCCACTTTTTGAAAGCTGACAGGGCTTCCTCTCCCCGTGGCACTGGACTGTGATCTGGTTTGAGCCACCGCGTATTTGTTCACGTGGACACACCTGGTCTGAGGATCCCCTTCACTTACGGACTCCTGACCCCACAGACCCACCCTGCGCAGAGCCGGGGAGCCCACACGCTGACAGGCACCCCTGCTGAGCACCCTGCCTGCGCGATCACATCTGCTTCCACCTCAGGCTGGGCCTGCCTCCTCCCCGCAAGGGATTCTGGGGATGAGGTAATAAGCCAGTCTTCTCCCCCAGGTGGCAAGCTGTCTGAATGTTTATTTGCAGCCATTGCTGCCCTCCTCTGTGGCCAAAGCCCCTGCGCCTTGGGACCCTCCTGTCACCAGCTGCTGTCTCAGGCTCCGATGTGAGTCACTCACTCCTTTCATGGACAAGGAGCAAGCGATTCACCTGCCTGGGCCTCGTGAGCCCTTAGGAATGACACCTTGGGAATAATACCCAAGTGCAGGTCCAGAAGAAAAGCCCTTTTTTTGCTGCCATCTAGTGTGCATATGAGGAGTAACACCACAGCGAAGTCCATCAGGAAACGCACTTCTCTGCTGCCATCTACTGTGCATCTTTAGAATAACACCTTCGGGAAGGCCGCGGATAAAAGCCTGTCTGTGATGCCGCATGGTGTGCAACCAGGGAATAAATACCACCTTAGCGTATGTCATCGTGTGAACTTACTCACTGTGGCCGTTGGGTGTGCACCTTGGAACTAGCACTTGAGTGTAGGTCTCAAGAAAAAGTTTCTCCACTGCCGTCCATGTGCAACCAGTAAATAACAGCAGATTCCGTGGCTGTAGCCCCCCCGCCCCACCCCTCGGCTTGCCAGGGGCCAACCCTGGGTCGGAGTGGGGCACCACACCTAAAATAGCAGATTCTGAAGTGGACTGTAGAGCCTTATCTAACTACTCAGAATTCGGGACCACCCACCCTTGCTCACACTGCCCACTTGTAGTGAATCCCCTCTGGCCCCTGCGTCTACCTGCAGATATGCACGTTGGGTTTTGTCAGATGGTCATCACGTGGTGCACTCGAATCTAACTTAGCACGAACACCATTCCACAGCCTCTTACCCTGCATGTTTTTGTCTACAAAGGGAGACCCACAGAATATTTCATAAGGGTTGCAGAATAAGACGCTACCAGAATTCCCCTCGATTGGACTTGGATTTAAAAATGTGTCCAATTTTTTGCTATGATGTATAAAGCTGGCATCGACATCTTTGTAACTACATCTTAATTATTTCCATAGGGTAGAAGTGGAATCGCTGGTCAGAGGATCTGTATATTGTTACGTCTTTCTGAATGGCTGTGTGTCGTAGTTTCTGTGTGCTCTGGCCCGTAGTTTTAAGAGCTCTGGTGTTTTCTACACGTGGCTGCATGCCTGAACCACCACGGGCACCTTCGGAAGCAGTGACGTCCAGGCGTGGACTCAGAGCCTCTGAGATTCTGGTTTGGAGGCTCTGGGGTGTGATCGGGATTTGTAGTTTTGAAAGGCTCCCCTTGAGATTTTGATATGCAGCCAATTCGAAAGTAGGAGGTGGTATTGCATTATTTTCATTATCATGTGCTTTTAAAATTGTTCCAGACAGTCAGGTTTCAGAGACGTGGCCCCAGAAATAAAAGCCTCTGAGAGACGAGCCGCGGTGGCCGCCACAGGTAAGGCCCGTCTTGGGCGCCCTGCACTGAGCTGCTTCCATCCCATCGGGGGCCTGACCCCAGCCCTGCCCCGGCCTGGGGAGCACTGACCATGCAGCAAAGAAGCCTAAGGCTTTTGTTGTCCCTTTTACAAGAATGTTCCATCTAAGGGTCTTTAAAAAGCTTCCCGTGTATATTCCAAATGGGATTCCATTTTAAACAGGCAGTAATCACAGCAGAGCACATCCCTTGCAGTCTGAGCATCATAACAGCCACCGGACACGTGTCCAGGGCGACTGTCTGGCTCTCACCCTGGGCACTGTTGAGAGGGGAAGGTGTATTTTGTGGGGACCACAGCTGCAAATTGGAACTGCCCTGGCAGCCTGGGGCTTGTGGTCTTTCCGGTCACGATCCCTGTAAGCTGGTTTTTGTTTCTCTGGAGATTTGCGGGACGGGGCTGTAGCTGGCCCCCATGACTTCAGGTTTAGGGTGTGGTCACCTCCAGACATTATAATTTCTCGTAGTGACTCATTTTGGATGTACCTCTCATGAATTTTGGTGTGTCTCCTTACGATTGTGTTCTATCGGATATGAATAGTGTTATGCAAAAATAACTCCACAAAATATGCAAATAAGTTTGGGTTACTCACTTTTTGTTTTATTTTATTAATTCAAACAAATATTTATTCAATAAGTTACTACCTCAGACCCACTAGAATGGCTCCTATCACACAGACAGAAGAGAATGTGTCGGCCAGGGTGTGGTGGGACTGGGGCCCTCGCGCACCGCTGGTGGGAACATGGAACAGCAGAGCCGCTGTGGGAGGTGGCGGAGAGTCCCTACGGGGCTGGGAGGAAATAGGAAAAACCCCTCAGCTGGGCACAGAGTTTTCCTTTCAAGTGACGGAAATGTTTTGGGACTACACAGATAAGAAGTGCGGATCGCAGAACTTTGTGACTACGAAATGCCACAGAATTATTCATTATAAAATGGCTTTCTTCCCCAGAGGTTTTTTCTTTTTGGTTAAGATTCACATAGTATTTACTCTCCTAACCCTTTCTAAGCGCCCGGGTCAGGGGTATTAAATACATCTGCAGGGTCGAACACCCAGAAGCAACTCCCTCCCGTAACTGGACTCACTCTGTAAATAAGAAACTCGATACCCATTAAACCGCAACTCCCCGCTCACCCTCCCCCAGACCCTGGCACCCACCGTTACACTTTCTGTCTCTGTGATTTGACTACTGTAGGCGCCCCCTATCAGGGGCTCATACAGTATCTGTCTTTTTTTGACTAGCTTGTTTCGTTCAGCACGAAGCACCCCCAGGCGGCAGCATTTTGCAGAACCTCCTTCCTTTTAAAGGCTGAATAAGATGCCATTGTGTGTAGAGACCACGTTGTGTTTATCCTTTTACTCACTGATGGACACTTGGGCTGCTTTGCTTTAGCTACTGTGAATAACGATCTTATGAACAGGGGAGTGCAAATGTCTCTTTGAGACCTTGTTTTCAGCTCCTGGAGGTGAATACCTAGGTGTGGCATTGCTGGGACATGTGGGGTTCCTCCTGGCTGATGAAGCTAAGTGTGTCTGTTTTTCTTCCAGATCCAGAATGGAGAGAAATGGAAGGAGGTGACCATGAGCTTCGGTACGGAGGTAGGAACCCCAGGGTTTGGTGGTGGACTGGGGCGGGGAAGGAGACGGGGAAGGGCAAAGTGAGCACTGCCTGGGGGTTTATCTTTTGAACAACTGTCTTAGTGAGAAACAGCTTGGGCTCCGAGATCAGCTGAGGCTCACTGGTACGCACCCCAGGCACCCAATCTGAGTGACAAGCCTTCTCCTTTGCTGTTGCAGGTGGCCCGAACGAGGCTCAGGACAGCGACTTTACGGCAGGTCGGGGTCTTCTCTCTCGTTCCTTCTCTGTGTTCCAGCTTCCTGTCCTGTTGAAGGAAGACGATACCTATGCCAGTGGTCCCCAGACCTGGCTGCCTCAAAATCACCTCTAGTCCACTAACTATTTATATCAACTTACATATTAATAATGCTGCCATAACAACAAACCCTGCGAGCTCTTACTGTATGGAGTGACAGAGTGAGTTGGCATCTTTGGGTGTTATTTTTAACAAGCTCTTGAAGGGACTTCAAAGCACAGCGAAGTCTGGGAACGACTCGCCCGGCGCAGCGGTGGCATCTACAGATCCGCAGAGGGGCGCGCACGGGGCATGAGCGTGCAGGGCAGCAGGCTGGTTGGCTCTGGCTCTCCCCCATTGCGCGTAACTACCGAGCTTCTTAAAACATCAGGGCAGCTGTTCCTTGTGTGATAAGAAAGGTGACGTCCCTGGTTTCATTCTGGCAGAGCTGAGCAATCTGAGTAACGCGTACAAAGAGCTTCTTCTTCGGTGTGTCTCTCCCCAAAGGCCTTTTGACCCTGCAGCAAGTCACCAGCCCCTGGTCCGGGTGCAGCCACGCGGCCTGAGAACCCGCCGCCGCGCGCCTGTGCCGACGGCAGGTGGCAGGTGGCGCGTGGGGGAGCGAGGCCGCGAGTCCGGGTGCTCTGAGTGCTGCTGGCCGCGGGCCGGCCCGGACCCCCCCGTTGCGCAGCCCCCGCGGCGCTTCCTCTTGGCCAAAGGAATGGAGAAGGTCCTGGAGAGCAACAGGGCCCTTATTTATGGTGTGGATTTATTTAACACTTAAAGTGTATCGATTATCTGTAGTGTGAAAACCGGTAAGAGGCCATGGCCACGACGGGGAGGCGGAGGAGGCCTTCGGCAGGGGCGGGACTGCTGTGAGCAGCCAGGCTTTGTCAGGGTCCGTATCGCAGTGGGTGACATGTGAAGAGCTGAACAAATAGGCGCAGAATTATGGTAACCTCTAGTGAATACAATAAAAGTCGAAACCCGCATTATTGGCTTCAGACTTGCAAAGTAGTTTCGCTGCGGTTTACAGCGCTCTAACCCGAGTAGTAACTCTGTTTCCTTCCAAAATTCTCCAGTTATTTTGTAAAGAGAAGAGAACCTGAAGAGGAAAATCGGCGTGACTCAGTGATCGTGTCACCTGCGGGACAGTCCCAGTGACAGTGTGAGGAGCGCACTGTGGGCCGAGCGTGAGAGAAGCGCAGGATATGCTGGGGGTGGGGTGGGGGTGGGGAGGATGGCTGCCCGCACATCCGGGCACATAGCTGCTCACCCCACCCAGTCGGCACGGTGCCGCCGGGGCCCGCAGGCTTCCAGAGAAAGCAGACACGTGGGCTTCTGCAGGTGTCTCCTGGTTTCTGTCCTCTTTCCTTGCTACTGTCCCATGTGACTCCTGTGTTTGCACCTGGGTGGTGGAATTCACGTGTGTCTTGCTCTCAGGTGGCCCAGGGGTCCTGCATCCATCCCGCTGTATTAAGGCGGCCACCCCCCACCCCCGAGCTCCCTCCCCGCCTCTGCCCTGACCCCCACCTGCACGGCGAGCTCCTGTGTCTTCCTCTCCCTCCTCAGTGGAGAGGAGCCGAAGGCAGGAAATGCTGTCTTTGTTGGGACCAGAGACTCACCAGGTCCAGAAGCTCGGCCTCCAGGACGCCCTGCGGACCAGCAGTGACAGCGCGAGGAACCGGCTCCCAGGGAGCTCTCCTGGCGCTTCCTCAGGAAGCTGCAGGCCCTCAGGGCCGAGGGCCGGAGCACCACCGCGGCCGGCACCTGCCCCTGGATGCCCGGCCTGCCTAGAAGGAGAGCTCATCCGCTGGGACTCAGCCGACGACATCCCCGCGGATGTCTGCTCCTTCTCGGAGCTACCCCGCCCCGACACGCCCACGACCCCCTTGGGCCCCCTCTGCGCACCGGCTTTCCTCTGACGCTTCCCTGCAGCAAGAAATCGCGCTGCCGCGGATGTCTCTCTGCCAGTTCGCGCTCCCACTCGTCCTGCCCGACCTGGTGGACCACGTCCACGCCTTCCTGCTGTGGGCCATGCGGGGCGTTGAGCGGACGTGGTGGGCACGGCCCCGGAGGGGCGCAGGCAGCCTCTGGGAGGACCGCACGGTCCCGCCCCGGCGCCTGCCTTCGTCTTTGTCCGCATGGAGCTCAGCGGTAGCTCCAAGTTCCAGCTGCTCGGTGAGGCGCGGGACGAGGTGTAGAATCAGGAGATAAATCTCATCAACGCCCTGAGCCCCGAGGACTCGGGGTTGGTGGCAGAAAGACTGCCCCCGTCACCACCTCGTCCTCTAGCCACTCCTGAAATAGAGCCCAACGAGGCAGCGCCCCCCTCCATATGCCATGCCACGGGCCTCCCCCTCAGAGGCCCATCAGGGCGCCCGACTGGGCCAGGGCGCCTCCCTACCCGGAGCAGGGCAACTTGCTTTGAGGCAGTACCCTCCAGGCGGAGCCAGACTCCGTTCTCCGCTGCAGGTTTACTCAATCGGAAGAATTCCAGCCCCTTCTGCAGGGAGGGTCCTCAGAGAATGGCAGGTCCTATCGCCTCCACGTTTGCCACTCATCATCCAAACTGGGCAGATGGACCGGCTCTCCTTAACATCTTATTAACAGCCGATGGGAGACAGCTGGTCGTAAACAGGGCTAATGAAGAGGCCCAGCGTCTCCACCAAGAGCATCCCGAGGGGTCCCCCGACCCAGCTGGGGCAATTCCCTTGACAGAGCCCAACTGGGACCCTGGTGGTGGGGGCCTAGCCGTCCTGGAACATTACAGGACGCGGATACGGGAAGGATTTAAGAAGGAGCTGCCCGAACAAAAGCACCTGGTTACGACACTGGCTATTCAACGAAAACCAGATGAGGACCCTTCTGAATTTTTGGAGAGGACCCATCAGGCCTGTAGAAAGCTCTCTGATGCTGATCCGCAGGCACCAGAGAAGGCACGGGTGGTGAATGTGACCTTTATTGGGCAAACGCCCCGGGTAATAGAGGGTCCGGCAAAAGTCGGCCCGCTCGAGTGTGGTTGGTAGGGTAATAGGATGACTGTGATAATTTATAGTTTTAATTTGAACGTTTCTCCTAAAATGGTATACGGTGTGCTTGAGTGTGATATTGTTAGGTTACCGAATTACATGCTTATGATTTTGTAATAAAAGGGGCGTTATTGTGCCAGACCCTGTAGAAGGAAATTCCAGAAGTTAGATGGGGCATTGGGAACGAGGCCCCTGTTAACAATGTGTATTTTCACTAGGACATAACCCATTTTCTCTAGTTTTTTACTTTGAGGAAATAGGTTTTTCTTATTTGACTCTTAATTTCTCTCTATTTTTTTGAACAGAACTGTTACAGTTAATAAACAAATATTGACATATTATTATGAACTAAAGTTTCTTTTTTCCCCAGTTGCCCACATTCGAGGCTCAGTCTCAGTGCTGGCACCTCTGTGTATTAAAGCCCTCACCGGTCTCCCAGCCAGAGGTTAATGTTGACCCCTGGGGTTCCTGGTGACCGAACGGGGTGGTCTGGTCTGAAATAAAACCAGGAGAAGAAAGGGGGCTTGACAAAGGGTTTCAACACTGTGCCAATGACGGACACTTGACCCTTGAGGCTGGGGTGCTTCTCGTGCATGGGAAGTGACAGGATTAGATCCCTAATTTTGAAAGATCGTGCTGGTCACAGTGTGGGGGTTGTATTGGACAGGATGGGGACAGGAAGCAGAGAGACCAGTGAAGCAGTGAGGAGGCTGGTGGGAGGTGGTGCTGGCCAGGGCTGAGGCGGGACCATGAGTTTGCAGAGGGGCAGGTGTATGAGGACCA